>PVIH01021482.1:0-29641 GCA_004025045.1 Sigmodon hispidus | reverse complement strand
TAATAAGACACAGTCTTGTTATGTTACCTAGGTTGGCCTAAAACTCATAGTAACCCTCATTCCTCAACCTTCCTAGTTGAACAATCAGAAGCATGGACTATAATACTCAGCATTTCAAGTTTATTGAAAATGTATGATTAATGTATAATAAATGTTTCTGTGTGTGTGTGTGTTGGTGTAGAGGTGAACACATGCAACAGTAAACTTGTAGATGTCAGAGCAAAGGACAATTTTGGCAGCTGACTCTCACTCAACAGAGTATTCTGTTGAATTCACTGAGGTCATCAGATTTGCACAGTGCCTTAGTTAGGGCTCCTATTCCTGTGAGGAGACAACATGACCACAGAAATTCTTATTTTGGTAGCAGGGGTGAGATATATTTTGGGACAGGGTTTCTTTGTGTAGCCTAGACTGTTCTGGAATAAGTTCTATAGACCAGAGAAACCTTGCTTCAAAATAACAGAGATCTACCAGCTTCTTATCTCCCAAGTACTAGAATTAAATGTGTGGATACTACTGCTGGCTGTGTATTTACATTTAGTCTGTAGATCTCCTGTACTATAGTTTCTGCCATTTTTTTTTAAATGAGGTGAGGTTTGGTTTTGGTGGTGGTTGGTGTGTGATTGCTTTGCCTTTGTCTTGTGAAATTACTCACAAACAGTATTACATCCTAATTTTCTGCTGAACACATCTCATTGCAAACTGAATTTCAGGTACGCAGTATGGACAAGGTGAGATTCAGGATCCATAATTTCAATGTGAGCACTTTTCAGTTTATGCTTTTATTCTATTGGACCATAACTCATTGTACAGTGACCATCTTTGCTGTGAAGATTGGTATGTGACTAACAATATTCTCCCCTATGGTGTTTACATTGTAAGATTTCACATCCATATTTGCATAAGTCTGAACATGGCAGTTTACAAGGACAGCCTTGATGGAAAAGGATTTTAAGTTCAAGCAGCTCAGTCAATCCTTATTTCAAAACAACACTATGGAAACGTGGTGTGCAATAAGCAGGTTGCTTGATCATTCATCAGTCAATGGACATGTGAGATCTTTTACACTTAAGGTCATGTAAAAATGGCAACAAGAACATTCATGGAAGGAGCGTTAGTGGAAAGGCCTGCATTTTACCAAATGGTGGAGGAAATATTTGAGTTGAGGTACAGCAGAAACAAGATAGAAAGAGAAAATCCTGGATACAGGGACATATTGACGGAAGGGGGAATGAATGGACAAAGGAAATGAAACACTTCTGTGACAATATAACATCATCAATAATATTTGGATTGGTTGAAGCTGGTGATTGTCTTTAATCTCAGGACTTGGGAGGCAGAGGCAGGTGGATCTCTGTGGGTCCATGACCAGCCTAGTCTAGAGAGCAAGGTCCAGGCCAGTCTCTTAAGGTATATGAAAAAATTCTTGCCTGGAAAACCAACAAACAAAAACTATGCCAATACCAATCAGCCAAAAGCATGTGGATTGATTTAAAAAAAATTAACACTGGGTGTTAGAATCACATGCCTTGGCTTTCACACTCTTGGAAGCAGAGGAAATGTATCCCTGAGTTTGAAGCCAGTCTAATGTGTAGAGTGAGTTCCAGAACATCCAGAGCTGCATAGACACACCTTGTCTTTTAAAACAAACAAAGATAAGAAGCTGGTTAGTAGATGTAAATGGGATGAACAATTGTGGGGTAAAGTACAGGGAAAGAAAGCCAGCAGGAGTGTGAAGGGATAAATATTACCATGGGTGCCTGAAAAGCCACAGCCAGGTCTGATATTTAAAAGCTTTTATAAAAGTACATATATAAAATATGTACCCATATGTACTCATAGTTTAATTGAAATCATCTGATCTTGGGAAATAATGCTCTCCCAGGAAGCAAAGACTTTAGATGAGGTGCCAGGTGTGTGAAACCTCTCTTTGACTTTTTAGGTTTGATGGTCCCAGGGATTCCCCAAACCATAGAAGTTATTACCATTGGTCTGGTGGATTGCCAGAACTTGAAGACTTGCACCTATTGCTGGGCTGGAGAAAGGACTGAGCAGTGAAGAGCAACTAAAGGACCCAGACACAATTCCCAGCACTCATAAGGCAGTTCCCATCCATCTGTGTCTATTACTCTAGTTCAAAAGGTTCCTTTCCTCTCTGGACCTTTTCTGGCCTCAGTGGTCACTAGAAATGCATGTGATACAGACATCTATTCAGGCAAACCACCAATAGGAGTGTGTTGGAGCAAAATTTTACTTTTTATTAAAACTCATTTAAGCTTGATGTTCCTGTAAATGCCCGCAAAAGCCTTGGATGGCAAATTTTGCGTTACATGATTCCTTGAGTAACTGTTTTCTCAGCCACTACTACCACATGGCTTTCCCATGCCCACAGCTCCCAGCCCCTCTGAGACTCTGGGACTGATCTAGGATAGGTCAGTTATGGCTGGGTGGGGCCAGAACTCTGGAGAGTCCAGATCGCCCTTCTCCTTCCTTTTCTATCAACCCCAACTAAGAAATAGGGAGAATGTGGAGAAGGCTCATAGTGGATCTTGCTGTAGGTTGTAACCAATCGAAGGTCTGATATGCCACCACAGGACAGGCAGGCCTGGACAAAATAAGATTCTTGCATTATAGTCACTTCCCTGATGGCTGAAGCCTTGGAAGTTGGAGCCATCTCTCAGGATCAGGTGCCTCTTCCTTTAAGATTGTGTGGCAGGAAGCTGGGAAGCCTTGGGCCTTGGTGCTCACTGGGACTCTCAGGCAGGTATAGGAAGCACCTTGAGCTTTGGCCTTGCTCATTAGATTCCAGACATTTCAATTGTGAGCACTGGGCACCATCTGGAAAGCCTTGGAGGAAGGGCCTCATGAGGGACAAGAATCATTTCCCTGGGCCAGAGGATTCTACGGGAGGCCAAAAGGGCTCTAAAAACTTGGCTCTAACCGGGCCCGCCTACTCTTTTTCTATGCATTCATAGGGAGTCATGATGGCTGTGGTGGTTTGAACTAAGTAAACAGTAAAGAGGCCACCCTGTGCATGACTGTAAGGTTCCCCAAATTTCCTGGTTTACTTTCCTGGATATTTCAAGAGGAAAAATAGCTGTATTTCTGCAAGTGCACTGGAAAGTTTTCACAAAAGTTCAGGGTTATTCACTATTTTTTCCTGGAAGTCCCTCAAGTCTCTCTATACAGGAAGTACACTGACCTCTAAGTAAGACATTCTACTGACTCTGTCTCCCTTGTGTTGGGATTAAAACGTGCACCTGGCAGTCACATTTTCTGTGGTCTACTTTTGTTCACTTGAGAAGACACGAAAGTATGTTCCTGAATATTTTACAGTACTGTTTGGGGATATGAAGCCATTGAATATGCAAATAAAATGACTGCAAAAGAATTATGTGCTTCCTGAAATAGTAAAGGACTAATAAATTTTAATTTAAAATTTTGAAAGAATAATTTCAGATACCAAAGTTTATAACACACAGCTTGACTAAGTCAAGCAATTCCTATTTTCAAAATGGGACAAAATGCTATTTTTTAAAATTTATTCACTGAAATTTTTAAAACTGTATTTCATTCATCCTCACCATTACTCCCAATCCATCTAGAAATTGCTAATTTGTGGGTGTTCATATGTATCCTTGAATATCTTCTTAATTATAACTAAGATTTAATTCTCCAGTTTAGCATTATACAATATTTATGTCTAAAAGAGATTGATACCATATTGCATATTTTACTAACTATAATAAATAATATACACACAGTGAGATGGGTATTTTTTCTGTGTTTTTACTCAAATATAGCAAAATTTAACCTTCCTCTATAATCTACCATGATAATGACCTAATACAAAAAGAGCACTTCAAAACAAGATAATCTTTTATGTAGTTCCTGCATCCCAACAAAGTTTATTAATATTTCCCCAGTGAACCTGGCATGGAAGTAGGAACTTGCACTATTTAGCCATCCCTCTTTTCCAAGTATCGATAGCCTCTGAACAAATTTGATATCAGAGTAGCTTTCTGGAGACAGATTGGGGTGGGAGAAGAGAGAGAAAGAAAATGAATTTAAAAAATGAAATAATTGTATAAATGTATCAATAGCAAAAATGTAACTCAAAAATGTGTCTTAATGATGGAGTTAGTTTTCTGGAAAGGATATAATCCTATAGGATTAAACTTATGTTACCTTGTAATAAGTAATATTCTAATAGGGATGTTTAGACTATTTAAATTCTGTTTCTCCTCCCTAATAGGAAATGGTATTATTTTAACTTTATGTACAATTTCATGCATTTTGACTTGAATATTGTACCTTGTTTTATTAAATTGTTTTATTAGATTCAAGTTCTGAACTTTGTTACAGCATTTTAATCTAAACAAACATTTAATTTTGAAAAAGCCTTTCAAATAATGATAATGAATTTTGCTCTAAAATGGGTTAAGATTACAGATACTCCCAGCATGCAGACAATATGAAAAAAAAATCAAGATATTTGTGTTAATTGTTTGAAGCAATTTTTATTTTTTTCCAATTCTAGTTTATATTGTAGATGGTTTTGTAGTTTCTTCATTTCTCTGCTCTTAAAAAATATTGTGAAATAACTTTGTATTATGAAAAAGATCTCTGCATTGCTCTTCTGTTTTCAGCTATGTTAATAAAATAAATAGGCCCTTCACCTCTCCCATGAGAACATGTAAATATGAGACCATGAGAACACAGGACTGGGAACCTCTAGCCCAGAAATACATACAGCCACCTGCCTATTGTCTTGTGTTCATCTAGGAATGGCGATCTGAAAGGTAGGTGGGAATCCAGTGCTAGTCTTGGAACCATCAATGAGGTGTGGGGGTCATCCCATGTGTCACATGAAAACGTTCCTTTGTGTTCTGGACTTGCCTGCACCTGGACCCTGCTGCACTCCCAGTCCAGGAACAGCTTGCCAGCCCCAATTCTTGACTACTGACTGGGCTTGGAAGCCTACTTTTCCCCAGGGTGCAAGGTGTCATCTGACTTTAGGCTAACTGGGCAGCCATCGTGGTGACCAGGTTGGGAAGGGTAAAGTAGGCTTCTGTTGATTTATTGTACTGCCTGCAGGTGGGATGAGAGGGTGGGGGACCAGAAGGCTACTGTCAGAATAGATCTGATTGCCTCTATGGGGCAATGCATAGACTGTGATTTCCAAGGTTGCTTAGGCTGGTCCCCTGGGATCCTCATTCCCCTGGGGTAGCCTGCAGGCTTGCTGCTTTTCTCTTCCTCCCTTTTTGTCCCTAAGGTTTCCTCTCAACACACCCCACCATGTGTACTCAGCAGGGACCTTCAGCATCTGGCAGGTACCCAAAGCCCTTTATCCCCTGGCAGCTCAGTGATGGAAGCCCTGAGGTCCCCAAGCCCCATCTCCTCACTACACTACTATTCCCATCTTCCAGACTTCCTCCTGTCCCTTGCAGTTGCATACTGCCTCATGTTGGCCAGTATGGTCTTTGCTACTGAGCAGCCATCTTGTGCTGTGGAATCAGCCAATTGTTGTTTTTTCTTTAGGAAAGTGCAGGAGTGCAGCCATGTCCTATGGCCATTGACTTTCACAGTGCACTACTGCCATCAAGCAGATCTAGTTTTTCTAACCACCAGCAGAGTCCATGGCCTCTGTGGAAAAGTGTCCAACCTGGCTAGGAAAGGACAACAGTGGTGGCCAGGCAGGACAGATGCAGGACTCCAGAGTGCTCCATATTCCAGAAGAGGTGGGGGAGGAAGTAGGGTCCAGGGTACAGGCTCTGGGCCTCAATGGGCCTGCGGGCTTGGGTGCAGGAAGCACAAGCTCCATCCTTCTGGAGCTGCCATTTTTGCCTGCAAGACAGGATGTCTGTCTGTGCAGGAGATTCTGCAGGCTGGGCGGCATCTGGGTTAACCTGGGAGCTTGTCCTTCCTGCCCGTGACCTTTCCAGCTAGCTCATCTGCAAGCCCTCACTCTCTTTACCATGCCAACCAGGGAACATGTGGCTTTTGCATGAGCCTACCTGCAGCAGCTGGCATTTCTCACTTCCGGAGTCCATACAACACAACACACATAAACACACACACAATTTGAAATGTCTCAGAAATTAACAGAGGACATAATCTGTTCAATAGTACTGGTGTGTGTGTGTATGTGTGTGTTTCTGTAGGTGTGTATAATGTATGGGTGTGTGTGGGGTTATTTTATACTTTGAATCTTGTCTAAAGAGGAAGCTATTTCCATGAGAGTTCTTAGACCCAGTCAGAGAGGGCACAATGTGTAACAGTTATGTTTGTCAGTTAAGGGTTGAAGGTGGAACGACATTTTGGCATGTACGGAAAGCCTTTAAGGTCTCCATCCTCCTGATTTAGAACAGGTGGTCACAAGGTATGGAGTGGTCCTGTTCTGGGTGTGTTATATCACAGGTTGAATGGGCATGTAGAGTTTCTCTTCTAGTGGCTTGGTGAAAGATAACATTTTATGGGAACCATAGCAAAGTTGACAACATTGCTTTTCTTTTTTTATTTTTGACATTGTTCTCCTGGCACCACTTGGAATTCAGTCAAACACATATACAAACAAACAAACACACACACACACACACACACATCTTATTCCCATTGTTAGCACTTCCTAGCCTCAGAGCCAATACGCCCAGCATGTTTTTGACAGAGGGAGAGTTGGGAAAACAGAGATATTATTGTCTGCTGGAGGCAGGGAGAGTAATGGTCTGCTAGTGGACATCTGATAAGATGTCAGCAGTGTGGAGTTGGGCTTCTGGAGTCTCTCAGTTCCAACAGAAGGAAGGCTTCTAGTCAAGTAGAGAGTAGATAGCATCTCCCAACAAAACATGGATTTTGTGCTGGAACCAGACAGGCCTTACTGCCCTCGATGACTTGGATGGGACAGAATGTAGAAGTCAAGGATGGTGTCAGACAGAAGGAGAGGAGGAAGTGTGTGTGGGGGGTGTCACACGTAGGAATGAATGAGATATTTGGGGGCAGGAGAGGAGAAAGAGAATGAATCATGGTGTAAGGATAGTTGGTGTTTACCAGCATGCTTTGCGCCGAGTACTCCTGTGTTGAGGAAGAATTTTCCCTTCCATCGATCTAGCCCATGAAGAACCCTAACCCTAACCCTAACCCTCACTGTCTTTGTCATGCCAGCCAGGGAACATGTGGCTTTTGCTTGAGCCTACCAGCAGCAGCTGGCATTGCTCACTTCCGGAGTCCACACAACACAACACACACACACACTTTGAAATGTCTCTGAAATTAACAGAGGACATAATCTGTTCAATAGTACTGGTGTGTGTGTATGTGTGTGTTTTTGTGGGTGTTTATGATGTATGGGTGTGTGGAGGAGTTATTTCATACTTTGAAACTTCCCTAAGGAGGAAGCTCTTAACATGAGAGTTATTAGATCCAGTCAGAGAGGGTACAATATGTATCAGTTATGTTTGTCACATAAGGGTTGAAGGTGGAATGACTGGTTGACATGTAGAGGAAGCCTTTAAGGTCTCCATCCTCCTGATTCAGCCCAGGTGGTCACAAGGTATGGAGTGGTCCTGTTCTGGGTGTGTTATATCACCGGTTGAATGGGCATGTAGAGTTTCTCTTCTTGTGGCTTGGTGAAAGAAAACATTTTATGGGAACCATAGCAAAGTTGGCAAAATTGCTTTTCTTTTATTTATTTTTGACATTATTCTCCTGGCACCACTTGGAATTCAGTCAAACACATACACTCACACACACACACACACACACACACACACACACACATCTTATTGCCATTGTTAGCCCCTCCTAGCCTCAGAGCCAATACCCCCAGCATGTTTTTGACAGAGGGAGAGTTGAGAAAACAGAGCTATTATTGTCTGCTGGAGGCAGGGAGAATGATGGTCTGCCTGTGGACATGTGATAAGATGTCAGCAGTGTGCAGGTGGGCTTCTGGAGACTCTCAGTTCCAACAGAAGGAAGGCTTCCAGTCAAGTAGAGAGTGGATAGCATCTCTCAAGAAAACATGTATTTTGTGCTTTAACCAGACAGGCCTAAATGCCCTAGATGACTTGGATGGTTCTGAATGCAGAAGTCAGGGATGGTGTCAGACAGAAGGAGAGCAGGAAGCTTATGTGTGTGTGAGGTGGTGCTGGTAGGAATGAATGAGGTAGATGGGGGCAGGTGAGGAGAAAGAGAATGAATCATGGTGTAAGGAGAGTTGATGTTTACCAGCATGCTTTGTGCTGAGTACTCCTGTGTTGAGGAAGACAATTCCCTTTCTTTGATCTAGCCTATGAATATCAAGATGAAGGAATCCTGAGTGTTTCTGGTAAGGTGGGAATTCACTGATGTGGACAAGGGTGAGGATGGGCAGCATGCACCCTGTGTGAATGTAGATTATATCTTCTTCTCCCATGGTGTCTAGTTTGCATTTCCTTGGTCTCCTTGAATCACTTTCAAAAGCTCAGGTTGTCCTTTGAGACAAGGCCTGGCCAGAGGATTGTGGATGTCCAGAGAGATTACATAAATTTTCCTGTCTGAAAGGGAATTGGGGAATTTGGTTCAATGAAAGAGAAGGTTCCTGAATGGTTGTCTGTTGGTTAGTATAGAATGGGGGTGAGGAGTGAGTGATGTCTGCAAAGCTGTTGAGAGGGCCTAGATTTTGACAGAGCTGGAGGTTCCTAAGAATGGTTGCCTGGCAATGCCCAGGAGATGGTTAGGATCCAGGGACTGATAGGTAAAAGGGCAGGGATGTAGTGAAAGTATGTTCATTTCATGTCTACCTTTCTTTGTTAGGATTTGTTTTGTTTTAACTTTATTTATTTGCCTTGGTGTTTGCCTGTAACTCAAACAGAAACTACAGACAGTTTGAACCTCCATGTGGGTGCTGGGAATTGAACTCCAGTCAACAGAATGAGCAGTCAGAGTTCCTAAAATTTGAGCCATCTCTCCAGCCCCATCTACTTGTCTTTGTATCAGGGTCCTTGTTGACCAGCTTCTTGGTTCAAGGTTGCTGATATCCCTTGGCCCCTTGATGGCCCCTGCTGAGGATGAATTTGTACATGATCTTTGTGAACCTACATGCAGGTCCTGTGAATGTCAGGAGACTCATTAATTTGGTGGCCCTACTCCTCTCACAGAAGAACATCTGAACATCAGACCATAGGACCTCAGGTTGGGACTTTTTAGACACCAGAAGTGCACACAGCTTGCTGCCTGCCTGTTGCCTTTTGTCTATCTAGAAAGGGCATTCTTCCAGGTAGGTGGGGAATCCAGTGCTAGTCCTGGAACCACCAATGAGGTGTGGGGTTCTTCTCGTGTCATATGACATAGTTCCATTGTGTTCTGGACTTGCCTGCCCCTCGACTCTGCTGGCCTCCTGGTCCTGGACCAGCTTGGCAGCCCCAATTCTTGACTACTGACTGGGCTTGGAAGCATTCTTTTGCCCATGGTGCAAGATGTCATCTGACATTAGGCTAACTGGGCAGCCATAGGGGTGACCAGTTTGGGAAGGGTCAAGTAGGCTTTTGTTGATTTATTTTACTGCCTGCAGGAGGGCTGAGAGGGTGGGGGACTAGAGGGCTACTGTTAGAATAACCCTGATTGCCTCTATGGGGTGATGCATAGACTCTGGTTTCCAAGATAACTTAGGCTTTTCCCCTGGGATCCTCATTTCCCTGGGGTAGCCTGGAGGCTTGCTACTTTTTTCTTCCTACCTTTCTGTCCCCAAGGTTTCCACTCCACACTCCCCACCATGTGTCCTCAGCAGGGACCTTCATCATCTGGCAGGTACCCAAAGCCCTGTATCTCCTGGCAGCTCAGTGATGGAATCTCTGAGGTCCCCGAGCACCATCTCCTCACTGAACTCCTACTCCCATCTTCCAGACCTCCTTCTACCCCTTGCAGTTGCTTACAGTCTCATGTTGGCCAGTGTGGGCTTAGCTGCTGGGCAGCCATCTTGTGCTGTGGGATCAGCCATTTGCCTTTTTTGCTTTGGAAAGGGCAGAAGAAGTGGAGCCATGTCCAATGGCCATTGACATTCATGGTGCACTACTGCCATCAAGCGGATCTAGTTTGTATATCCCACCAGCATTATCCTGAGCCTCTGTGGACAAGGTGCCAACCAGGCTAGGAAAAGACAACAGTGGTGGCCCCACAGGACAGATTCAAGACTCCAGAGGGCTCCTTGTTTTAGGAGAGGAGTGGGAGGAAGTAGTGTCCAGGGTACAGGCTGTGGACATCAATGGGCCTGCCAGCTTGGGTGCAAACAGCACAGGATCCCGTGTATAGGAGCTGCCATTTTTGCCTGCAGGACAGGATGTCTGTCTGTGCAGGAGATTCTGCAGGCTGGGCTGCATCTGGGTTCACTTGGAAGCTTTTCATTCCTGCCCATGACCTCTCCGGGTAGCTCATCTGCAAGCCCTCACTCTCTTTGTCATGCCAGCCAGGGAACATGTGGCTTTTGCTTGAGCCTACCAGCAGCAGCGGGCATTCCTCACTTCCGGAGTCCATACAACACCACACACACACACACTTTGAAATGTCTCTGAAAATAACAGAGGACATAATCTGTTCAATAGTACTGGTGTGTGTGTATGTGTGTGTTTTTGTAGGTGTTTATGATGTATGGATGTGTGGGGGAGTTATTTTATACTTTGAATTTTGTCTAAACAGTAAGCACTTTTCATGACAGTTCTTAGACCCAGTCAGAGAGGACACAATGTGTATCAGATATGTTTGTCACATAAGGGTTGAAGGTGGAACGACATGTTTGCATGTAGGTGAAGCCTTTAAGGTCTCCATCCTCCTGATTCAGCCCAGGTGGTCACATGGTATGGAGTGGTCCTGTTCTGGGTGTGTTATGTCACAGGTTGAATGTGCCTGTAGAGTTTCTCTTCTTGAGGCTTGGTGAAAGAGAACATTTTATGGGAACCATAGCAAAGTTGGCAAAATTGTTTTTCTTTTGTTTTTTTGTTGACATTGTTCTCCTGGAACCACTTGGAATTCAGTCAAACACACACAAAAACACAAACACACACACACACATCTTATTCCCAATGTTAGCCCCTCCTAGCCTCAGAGCCAATACACCCAGAATGTTTTTGACAGAGGGAGAGTTGAGAAAACAGAGCTATTATTGTCTGCTCTAGGCAGGGAGAGTTATGGTCTGCTAGTGGACATCTGACAAGATTCAGCAGTGTGGACGTGGGCTTCTGGAGATTCTCCGTTCCAACAGAAAGAAGGCTTCCAGTCAAGTAGAGAGTGGATAGCATCTCCCAACAATATATGGATTTTGTGCTGGAACCAGACAGGCCTAGCTGCCCTCCATGACTTGGATGGGACTGAATATAGAAGTCAGGGACGGTGTCAGAGAGAAGGAGAGGAGGAAGTGTGAGTGTGTGGGGAGTCCCAGGTAGGAATGAATGAGATAGATGTTGGCAGGAGAGGAGAAAGAGAATGAATCATGGTGTAAGGAGTGTTGGTGTTTACCAGCATGCTTTGCACCAAGTACTCCTGTGTTGAGGAAGACATTTCCCTTCCATGGATCTAGCCTATGAAGATGAAGGTGAAGGCATCCTGAGTGTTTCTGGTGAGGTGGGTATTCACTGATATGGACAAGAGTGAGGATGTGCAGCATGCCCCCTGTGTGAATGTAGATTCTCTCTTCTTCTCCCATGGTGTCTAGTTTGCATCTCCTTGTTCTCCTTGAATCCCTTTCAAAAGCTCAGGTTGTCCTCTAATAGTAGACCTGGCCTGAGGATTGTGGATGTCCAGAGAGATTACATAAATTTTCCCATCTGAAAGGGAATTTTGGAATTTGGATTAATGAAAGAGAAGGTTCCTGAATGGTTGTCTGTTGGTTGGTATAGGATGGGGGTGAGGAATAAGGTCTGCAAGCTGTGGATAGGGCCTAGATTGTGACAGAGCTATAGTTCCCTAAGTATTGTTGCCTGGCAATTCCTAGGAGATGGTTAGGGTCCAGGAACTGATAGGTAAAAGGGCAGGTGTGGAGTGAATGTATGTTCATTTCATGTCTACTTATTTTGTTTGGATTTGTTTTGTTTTAATTTATTTATTTGCCTTGGTGTTTGCCTGTAACTGGGAACAGGAACTACAGACAGTTATGAACCTCCATGTGGGTGCTGGGAATTGAACTCAGGTCCTCTGGAAGAGCAGTCAGATTTTCTAAAAGCTGAGCCATCACTCTAGCCCCATCTACTTGTCTTTGTATCAGGGTCCTTGTTGAACAGCTTCTTGGGCCAAGGTTGCTGATATCCCTGGCCCCTTGATGGCCCCTGCTGAGGATGAATTTGGACATGATCTATTTGAACCCACATGGAGGTCTTGTGAATGTCAGGAAGACTAAGGAATTTGGTGGCCCTTCTCCTCTCACAGAAGAACATCTGAATATCAGACCATGGGACCTCAGGCCTGGGACCCTGTACACAACAGAAGTGTACACAGCTAGCTGCCTGCCTGTTGCCTTGTGTCCATTTAGGAAGGGCATTCATCCAGGTATGTGGGGAATCCAGTGCTAGTCCTGGAACCACCAATGAAGTGTGGGGGTCATCCCATGTGTCATATGAAAATGTTCCATTGTGTTCTGGACTTGACCTCCCCTGGACCCTGCTGGCCTCCCGGTCCTGGACCAGTTTGGCAGCCCCAATTCTTGACTACTGACTGGGCTTGGAAGCATTCTTTTGCCCACGATGCAAGGTATCATCTGACCTTATGCTAACAAGGCAGCCTTAGTGGTGACCAGGGTGGGAAGTGTCAAGTAGGCTTTGGTTGATTTATTGTACTGCCTGCAGGTGGGCTTAGAGGGTAGGGGACTAGAAGGCTACTGTCAGAACAGGCCTGATTGTCCTTATTGGGTGATGCATAGACCCTGATTTCCAAGGTTACTTAGGCTGGTCTTCTGGGATCCTCATACCCCTGGGATAGCCTGCAGGCTTGCTGCTATCCTCTTCTTCCCTTTCTGTCCCCAATGTTTCCTCTCCACACTGTCCACAATGTGTCCTCAGCAGGGACCTTCAGCATCTGGCAGGATCCCAAAGCCCTGTATCTCCTGCAAGCTCAGTGATGGAAGCCCTGAGGTCCCCGAGCACCGTCTCCTCACTGCACTGCTACTCCCATCTTCCAGAGCTCCTCCTGCCCCTTGTAGTTGCTAACTTCCTCATGTTGACCAGTGTGGTCTTATTTCTGGGCAGCCATCTTGTGCTGTGGGATCAAACATTTTCCATTTTTTGCTTTGGAAAGGCCACTAGCAGTGCAGCCAAGTCCAATGGCCATTGACATTCACGGTGCACTACTGCCATCAAGTGTATCTAGTTTTTCTTTCCTGTCAGCAGGATCCTGGGCCTCTGTGGACAAGGGGCCAATCAGGCTAGGAAAAGACAACAGTGGTGGCCCTGCAGCACAGATGCAGGACTCCAGAGGGCTCCTTGTTACATGAGAGGTATGGGAGTAATTAGGGTCCTGGATAGAGGTTCTGGTAGTCAAGGAGTCTGCAGTGTTGGGTGTAGTCAGCACGGGCTCTTGTGTTTTGGAGCTGCCATTGTTGATTGCAGGACAGGAAATCTGTCCATGCAGGAGATTCTGCAGGCGGGGCTGCATCTGGGTTAACCTGGGAGCTTGTCCTTCCTGCCTGTGACCTCACCAGCTAGCTCATCTGCAAGCCCACACTGTCTTTACCATGCCAGCCAGGGAATATATGGCTTTTGCATGAGCCTACCAGCAGCAGCTGGCATTGCTCATTTCCGGAGTCCACACAACACAACACACACACACTGAAATGTCTCTGAAATTAACAGAGGACATAATCTGTTCAATAGTACTGGTGTGTGTGTATGTGTGTGTTTCTGTGGGTGTGTATGATGTATGGGTGTGAATGGGGTTATTTTATACTTTGACTCTTGTCTAAAGAGGAAGCTCTTTCCATGAGAGTTCTTACATGCAGTCAGAGAAGGCACAATGTGTATCAGTTATGTTTGTCACATAAGGGTTGAAGGTGGAATGACATGTTGGCATGTAGGGGAAGCCTTTATGGTCTCCATCCTCATGATTCAGCCCAGGTTGTCACAAGGTATGGAGTGGTACTGTTCTGGGTGTGTTTTATCACAGGTTGAATGGACATGTAGAGTTTCTCTTCTTGAGGCTTGGTGAAAGAGAACATATTATGGGAAACATAGCAAAGTTGACAAAATTGCTTTTCTTTTTTTATTTTTGACATTGTTCTCCTGGCACCACTTGGAATTCAGTCAAACACATACACACTCACTCACACACACACACACACACACACACACACACACATCCTATTGCCATTGTTAGCTCCTCCTAGCCTCAGAGCCAATACCCTCAGCATGTTGTTGACAAAGGCAAATTTGGGAAAACAGAGCTATTAATGTCTGCTGGAGGCAGGGAGAGTGATGGTCTGTAGTGGACATCTGATAAGATGTGAGCAGTGTGGAGGTGGGTTCTGGAGACTCAGTTCCAACAAAAGAAGGCTTCCACTCAAGTAGAGAGTGGATAGCAACTCCCAACAAAACATGGATTTTGTGCTGGAACCAGACAGACCTAAATGCCCTAGATGACTTGGATGGGACTGAATATGGAAGTCAGGGAAGGTGTCAGACAGAAGGAGAGGAGGAAGTGTGTGTGTCGGGGGGCACAGGTAGGAATGAATGAGATAGATGGGGGCAGGAGAGGAGAAAGAGAATGAATCATGGTGTAAGGAGAGTTAGTGTTTACCAGCATGCTTTGTGCCGAGTACTCCTGTGTTGAGGAAGAAGTTTCCCTTCCATGGATCTAGCCCATGAAGATCAAGATGAAGGCATCCAGAGTGTTTCTTAAGGCATCCAGAGTGTTTCTTGTGAGGTGGGAATTCACTGAGGTGAATAAGGGTGAGTATGTGCAGCATGCACCCTGTGTGAATGTAGATTCTATCTTCTTCTCCAATGGTGTCTAGTTTGCATCTCCTTGGTATTCCCTTTCAAAAGCTCAGGTTGTCCTTTGAGACTACTCCCGGCCAGAGAATTATGAATGTCCAGAGAGATTACATAAAGTTTCCTGTCTGAAAGGTAATTGGGGAATTTGGAGCAATGAAAGAGAAGGTTCCTGAATGGCTGTCTGTTGGTAGGTGAGGAATGATGTCTGCAAAGCTGTTGAGTGGGCCTAGATTGTGACAGAGCTGGAAGTCCCTAAGAATGGCTGCCTGGCAATGTCTAGGAGATGGTTAGGGTCCAGGGACTGATAGGTAAATGGCTTGGGTGGAGTGAATGTATGTTCATTTCATGTCTACTTGTCTTTGTTTGGATTTGTTTTGTTTTAACTATATTTATTTGCCTTGGTTTTTGCCTGTAACTGGGAACAGGAACTACAGACAGTTGTGAACCTCCATGTGGGTGCTGGGAAATGAACTCAGGTCCTGTGGATGAGCAGTTAGAGTTCCAAAGAGCTGAGCCATCTCTCCAGCCCCATCTACTTGTCTTTGTATCAGGATACTTGTTGACCAGCTTCTTCGGTTAAGGTTGCTGATATCCCTGGCCCCTTGATGGCCCCTACTGAGGATGAATTTCGACATGATCTGTGTGAACCCACATGCAGGTCCTGTGAATGTCAGGAAGACTAAAGAATTTGGAGGGCCTTCTCCTCTCACAGAAGAACATATGAACCTCAGATCATGTGACCTCAGGCCTGGAACACTGTAGACAACAGAAGTTGACACAGCTAGCTGCCTGCTTGTTGCCTTGTGTCCATTTAGGAAGGGCATTCTACCAGGTAGGTGGGAATCCAGTCCTAGTCCTGGATCCACAAATTATGTGTGGGGGTCATCCCATTTGTCATATGACAATGTTCCATTGTGTTCTGGACTTGCCTGTCCCTGGACCCTGCTGGCCTCCTGGTCCTGGACCAACTTGGCAGCCCCAATTCTCGACTACTGACTGGGCTTGGAAGCCTACTTTTGCCCAGTGTGCAAGATGTCATCTGACCTTTGGCTAACTGGGCAGACATAGTGGTGACCACGGTGGGAAGGGTCAAGTAGGCTTCTGTTGATTTATTGCACTGCCTGCAGGAGGGCTTAAAGGTGGGGGATTATAGGACTACTGTTAGAATAGCCCTGATTGCCTCTATGGGATGATGCATAGACCCTGATTTCCAAGGTTGCTTAGGCTGGCCTCCTGGGATCCTCATTCCCCTGAGGTAGCCTGCAGGCTTGCTGCTTTTTTCTTCCTCACTTTCTGTCCACAATGTTTCCTCTCTACACTCCAGCAGTGACCTTCAGCATCTGGCAGGTACCCAAAGCCCTGTATCTCCTGGCAGCTCAGGGATGGAAGCCCTGAGGTCCCCATGCCCCATCTCCTCAGTGCACTGCTGCTCCCATCTTCCAGACCTCCTCCTACTCCTTGCGGTTGCTTACTGCCTCATGTTGCCCAGTGTGGTCTTAGCTGCTGGGAAGACATCTTGTGCTGTGGTATCAGCCATTTGCCATTTTTTGCTTTGGAAATGGCTGAATGAGTGCAGCCATGTCCCATGGCCATTGACGTTAACAGTGCTCTACTGCCATCAAGTGGATCTAGTTTTCTATCCCACCAGCTGTATCCTGGGCCTCTGTGGACAAGAAGCCAACCAGGCTAGGAAAAGACAACAGTGGTGGCCCTGCAGAACAGATACAGGACCCCAGAGGGCTCTTTTTTCCAGGAGAGGTGTGGGATGTGGTAGGGTCCAGGGTACATTCTCTGGCCTTCAACCAGCCTTCTGGCTTGGGTGCAGGCAGCCCAGGCTCCTGTGTTTTGCAGCTGCCATTTTTGTCTTCAGGACAAGATGTCTGTCTGTGCAGGAAATTCTGCAGGCTGGGCTGCATCTGGGTTCACCTGGGAGCTTGTCGTTGTTGCCCATGACCTCTCCTGCTAGCTCATCTGCAAGCCATCACTGTCTTTACCATGCCAGCCAGGGAACATGTGGCTTTTGCTTGAGCCTACCAGTAGCAGTGGGCATTGCTCACTTCCAGAGTCTACACAACACAACACACATACACACACACACACTTTGAAATGTCTCTGAAATTAATAGAGGACATAATCTTTTCAATAGTACTAGTGTATGTGTATGTGTGTGTATCTGTAGGTGTGTCTGATGTATGGGTGTGTGTGGGAGTTATTTTATACTTTGAATTTTGTCTAAAGAGGAAGCTCTTTCCATGAGAGTTCTTAGATCCAGTCAGAGAGGGCACAATGTGTATCAGTTATGTTTGTCACATAAGGTTTGAAGGTGTAACGAGTTGTTGATATGTAGAGGAAGACTTTAAGGTCTCCATCCTCCTGATTCAGCCCAGGTGGTCACAAGGTATGGAGTGGTCCTGTTCTGGGTGTGTTATATCACAGGTTGAATGGGCATGTAGAGTTTCTTTTCTTGTGGCATGGTGAAAGAAAACATTTTATGGGAACCATAGCAAAGTTGGCAAAATTGCTTTTCTTTTATTTTTTTTGACATTGTTCCCCTGGCACCACTTGGAATTCAGTCAAACACATACACACCCACTCACACACACACACACACACACACACACACACACACACACACACACACACATCCTATTGCCATTGTTAGCCCCTCCTAGCCGCAGAGCCAATACCCCCAGCATGTTTTTGACAAAGACAGAGTTGGGAAAACAGAGCTATTATTGTCTGCTTGAGGCAGGGAGTGTGATGGTCTGCTATTGGACATCTGATAAGATGTCAGTGGTGTGGATGTGGGCTTCTGGAGACTCTCAGTTCCAACAGAAGGAAGGCTTCCAGTCAAGAAGTGAGTGGATAGCATCTCCCAACAAAACATGGATTTTGTGCTGGAACCAGACAGGCCTCGTTACCCTCGATGACTTGGAAGGGACTGAATATAGAAGTCAGGGATGGTGCCAGACAGAAGGAGAGGAGGAAGTGTGTGTGTGTGTGTTGGGGCACAGGTAGGAATGAATGAGTTAGATGGGTGCAGGAGAGGAGAAATTTAATGAATCATGGTGTAATGAGAGTTGGTGTTTAACAGCATGCTTTGTGACAAATTCCCTGTGATGAGGAAGAAGTTTCCCTTCCATGGATCTAGCCCATGAAGTTCAAGATGAAGGCATTCTGACTGTTTCTTGTGAGGTGTGAATTCACTGAGGTGGACAAAGTTGAGGATGTGCAATATGCCCCCTGTGTGAATGTAGATTCTATCTTCTTCTCTCATGGTGTCTAGTTTGCATCTCCTTGGTCTCCTTGAATCCCTTTTGAAAGTTCAAAGTTGAGGATGTGCAATATGCCCCCTGTGTGAATGTAGATTCTATCTTCTTCTCTCATGGTGTCTAGTTTGCATCTCCTTGGTCTCCTTGAATCCCTTTTGAAAGTTCAGGTTCCTTTTTCAGACTAGGCCTGGCCAGAGGATTGTGGATGTCCAGAGAGATTACATAAAGTTTCCTGTCTGAAAGGGAATTGGGAAATTTGGAGCAATAAAAGAGAAGGTTCCTGAGTGGTTTTCTAATGGTTGGTGTAGGATGGGAGTGAGGAATGAGGTTTGCAAAGCTGTGGAGAGGGCCTAGATTTTGACAGAGCTGGAGGTTGCTAAGAATGGTTGCCTGGCAATGCCTTGGCGATGGTCAGGTTCCAGGGACTAATAGGTAAAAGACAGGGGTGGAGTGAATGTATGTTCATTTCATGTCTACTTGTCTTTGTTTGGATTTGTTTTGTTTTAACTTTATTTATTTGCCTTGGTGTTTGCCTGTGACTGGAACTACAGACAGTTTGAACCTCCATGAGTGTGCAGGGAATTGAACTCAGGTACTCTGGAAGAGCAGTCAGAGTTCCTAAAAGCTGAGCCATCTCTCCAGCCCCATCTACGTGTCTTTGTATCAGGGTCCTTGTTGACCAGCTTCTTGGGTCAAGATTGCTGATATCCCTGGTCCCTTGATGGCCCCTGCTGAGGATGAATTTGGACATGATCTATGTAAACCCACATGCACGTCCTGTGAATGTCAGGAAGACTAAGGAATTTGTTGGCTCTTCTTCTCTCACAGAAGAACATCTGAACATCAGTCCATGGGACCTCAGGCCTGGGACACTGTAGACATCAGAAGTGCACACAGCTAGCTGCTCGCGTGTTGCCTTGTGTCCATCTAGGAAGGGAATTTTTCCAGGTAGGTGGTTAATCCAGTGCTAGTCCTGGAACCACAAATTAGGTGTGGTGATCATCCCATGTGTCATATGACAATGTTCCATTGTGTTCTGGACTTGCTCCCTCTTTACCCTGCTGGCCTCCTGGTCCTGGACCAGCTTGGCAGCCCCAATTCTTGACTACTGACTGAGCTTGGAAGCATACTTTTGCCCAGGGTGCAAAGTGTCATCTGACCTTAGGCTAACTGGGCAGCCATAATGGTGACCAGGGTTAGAAGGGTCAAGTAGGCTTCTGTTGATTTATTGTACTGCCTCCAGGACAGTTGAGTGGGTGGGGGACCACAAGGCTACTGTCAGAATAGCCCTGATTGCCTGTATGGGGTGATTCATAGACCCTGATTTCCAAGGTTGCTTAGGCTGCTTCCCTGGGATCCTGTTTCCCCTGGAGTAGCCTGCAGGCTTGCTGCTTGTCACTTCATCCCTTTCTGTCCCCAAGTTTTCCTCCCCAAACTCCCCACCATGTATCATCAGCAGGGACCTTCAGCATCTGGCAGGTATCCAAAGCCCTGTATCTCCTGACAGCTAAATGATGGAAGCCCTGAGGTCACCAAGCCCCATCTCCTCTCTGCACTGCTACTCCCATCTTCCAGACCAACTCCTAACACTTGCAGCTGCTTACTGCTTCATGTTGGCCAGTGTGGTCTTAGTTGATGGGCAGCCATCTTGTGCTGAGAGATCAGCCATTTGCCTTTTTTGCTTTGGAAAGGGCAGAATGAGTGCAGCCATGTCCCATGGCCATTGACATTCACTGTGCACTACTGTCATCAAGTTGATCTAGTTTTTCTCTCCCTCCAGCAGGATCCAGGGCCTCTGTGGACCAGGGGCCTACCAAGCTAGGAAAAGACAACAGTGGTGGCCATGCAGGACAGATGCAGGACTCCAGAGGGCTCCTTGTTCCATTAGAGTTGTGGGAGGAATAGGGTCCAGGGTACAGGCTGTGAGCGTCAATGGGCCTGCAGTGTTGGGTGCAGTCCGCACGGGCTCCCGTGTATAGGAGCTGCCATTTTTGCCTTCAGGACAGGATGTCTGTGTGTGCAGAAGATTCTGCAGGCTGGGCTGTATCTGGGATCACCTGGGAGCTTGGCCTTTCTGCCTGTGTCCTCTCCAGCTAGCTCATCTGCAAGCCCTCACTGTCTTTACCATTCTAGCCAAGGAACATGTGGCTTTTGCATGAGCCTACCAGCACTAGCTGGCATTGCTCTCTTCTGGGGTCCACACAACACAACACACACACACACACACTCACTTTGAAATGTCTCTGAAATTAACAGAGTACATAATCTGTTCAATAGTACTGGTGTGTGTGTATGTGTGTGTTTCTGTAGGTGTGTATGTTGTATCGGTGTGTCGGCGAGTTATTTCATACTTTGAATCTTGTCACAAGAGGAAGCTCTTTCCATGAGTGTTCTTAGACCCAGTCAGAGAGGGCACAATGTATATCAGTTATGTTTGTCACATAAGGGTTGAAGGTGGAATGACATGTTGGCATGTAGTGGAAGCCTTTAAGGTCTCCATCCTCCTGATTTAGAACAGGTGGTCACAAGGTATGGAGTGGTCCTGTTCTGGGTGTGTTATGTTACAGGTTGAATGGGCATGTAGAGTTTCTCTTCTTGAGGCTTGGTGAAAGAGATCATTTTATGGGAACCATAGCAAAGTTCACAAAATTGCTTTTCTTTTATTTATTTTTGACATTGTTCTCCTGGCAGCACTTGGAATTCAGTTTAAAACATACACTCACACACACACACACACACACACACACACAGATCTTATTGCTATTGTTAGCCCCTACTAGCCTCAGAGCCAATACCCCCAGCATGTTTTTGAGAAAGGGAGAGTTAGGAAAACAGAGCTATTATTGTCTGCTTGAGGCAGGGAGTGTGATGGTCAGCTAGTGAACATCTGATAAGATGTCAGTGGTGTGGAGGTGGGCTTCTGGAGACTCTCAGTTCCAACAGAAGAAAGGTTTCCTGTCAAGTAGAGTGTGGATAGCATCTCCCAACAAAACATGCATTTTGTGATAGATCCAGACAGGCCTAGCAGCCCTCAATGAATTGGATGGTACTGAATACAGAAGTCAGCAATGGTGTCAGACAGAAGGAGAGGAGGAGATGTGTGTGTTGGGGGGCACAGGTAGGAATGAATGAGATAGATGGGGGCAGGAGAGGAGAAAGAGAATGAATCATGGTTTAAGGAGAGTTGGTGTTTACAAGCATGCTTTGTGCGGTGTACTCCTGTTTTGAGGAAGAAGTTTCCCTTCCATGGATCTAGCCCATGAAGATCAAGATGAAGGCATCCTGAGTGTTTCTTGTGAGGTGTAAATTCTCTGAGGTGGATAAGGGTGAGGATGTGCAGCACACACCGTGTGAATGTAGATTCTATCTTCTTCTCCCATGGTGTCTAGTTTGCATCTCCTTGGTCTCTTTGAATCCCTTTCAAAAGCTCAGGTTGTCCTTTGAGACTAGGACCGGCCAGAGGATTGTGGATGTCCAGAGAGATTACATAAAGTTTCCTGTCTGAAAGGGAATTGGGGAATTTGGAGCAATGAAAGAGAATGTTCCTGAATGGTTGTCTGTTCGTTGGTAAAGGGTGGGGGTGAGGAATGAGGTCTTCAAATCTGTGGAGAGGGCCTAGATTGTGACAGAGCTGGAGGTCCCTAAAAATGATTGCCTGGAAATGCCTAGGAGATGGTTAAGGTCCAGGGACTGTTAGGTAAAAGAGCAGGGGTGGAGTAAATGTATGTTCATTTCATGTCTACTTGTATTTGTTTGGATTTGTTTGTTTTAACTTTATTTATTTGCCTTGGTGTTTGCCTGTAACTGGGAACTTGAACTACAGACAGTTGTGAACCACCATGTGTGTGCTGGGAATTGAACTCAGGTCCTCTGGAAGAGCAGTCAGAGTTACTAATAGCTGAGCCATCTCTCCAGCCCCATCTACTTGTCTTTGTATCAGGGTCCTTGTTGACCAGCTTCTTGGGTCAAGGTTGCTGATATCCCTGGCCCCTTGATGGCCCCTGCTGAAGATGTATTGGATATGATCTATGTGAACCCACATCAGGTCCTGTGAATGTCAAGAAAACTAAGTATTTTGGTGACCATTCTCCACTCACAGAAGAACATCTGAACATCAGACTATGGGACCTCAGGCCTGGTACCCTGTAGACACAAGAAGTGCACACAGCTAGCTTCCAGCCTTTTGCCTGTATCCATCTTGGAAGGGTGTTCTGCCAGGTAGTTGGGAAGTGAGTGCTAGTCCTGGGACCAGCAATGAGGTGTGGAGGTCATCCCATGTGTCATATGACAATGTTCCATTGTGTTCTGGACTTCCCTGCCCCTGGACCCTGCTGGCCTCCCAGTCCTGGACCAGTTTCACAGCCCCAATTCTTGACTACTGACTGGGCTTGGAAGCCTACTTTTGCCCTGGGTCAAAGTTTCATCTGACCTTAGGCTAACTTTACAGCCATAGTGGTGACCAGGTTGGGAAGGGTCAAGTAGGCTTCTGTTGATTTATTTTACTGCCTGCTGGAGTGCTGAGAGGGTGGGGGACTAGAAGGCTACTGTCAAAAGAGCCCTGATTGCCTCTATGGAGTGATGCATAGACACTTATTTCCAAGGTTGCTAAGGCTGGTCCCCTGGGATCATCATTCCCCTGGAGTAGACTGCAGGCATGCTGCTTTTCTCTTCCTCCCATTCTGTCCCCAAGGTTTCCTCTCCACACTCCCCACCATGTGTCCTCAGCAGGGACCCTCAGCATCTGGCAGGTACCCAAAGCCCAGTATCTCCTGGCAGCACAGTGATGGAAGCCCTGAGGTCCCTGTGCCCTATCTCCTCTCTGCACTGCTACCCCCATCTTCCAGACCTTCTCCTGCCCCTTGCATTTGCTTACTGCCTCATGTCAGCCAGTGTGGTCTTAGAAGCTGGGCAGCCATCTCGTGCTGTGGGATCAGCCATTTGCAGTTTTTTGCTTTGGAAAGGGCAGAATGAGTGCAGCCATGTCCCATGGCCATTGACATTCACAGTGCACTACTGCCATCAAGTTGATCTAGTTTTTCTATCCCTCCAGCAGGATCCGGGGCCTCTGTGGACAAGGGGCCAACCAGGCTAGGAGAAGACAACAGTGGTGGCTCTGCAGGACAGATGCAGGACTCCAGAGGGCTCCTTGGTCCAGGAGAGGTGTGGGAGGAAGTAGGGTGCAGGGTACTGGCTCTTGGCATTAATGGGCCTGCTGTGTTGGGTGCATGCAGCTTGGGCTCCAGTGTTTTGATGCTGCCATTTTTGCCTGCAGGACAGAATGTCTGTCTGTGCAGGAGATTCAGCAGTCTGGGCTGCATATGGGTTCACTTGGGATCTTGCCCTTCCTGCCCATGATATCTCCAGCTAGCTCATCTGCAGGCCCTCACTGTCTTTACCATGCCAGCCAGGGAACATGTGGCTTTTGCATGAGCCTACCAGCACCAGCTGGCATTGCTCACTTCCGGAAACCACACAACACATCACACATACACATACACGCACTTTGAAATGTCTCTAAATTAACAGAGGACATAATCTGTTCAATAGTACTGGTGTGTGTGTATGTGTGTGTTTCTGTAGGTGTGTATGATGTATGGGTGTGTGGGGGAGTTATTTTATACTTTGAATATTGACTAAAGAGGAAGCTCTTTACATGAGAGTTCTTAGATCCTGTCAGAGGGCACAATGTCTATCAGTTAAGTTTGTCAGCTTAGGGTTGAAGGTGGAAGAACATGTTGGCATGTATGTGAAACCTTTAAGGTCTCCATCCTCCTGATTCAGCCCAGGTGGTCACAAGGTATGGAGTGGTCCTGTTCTGGGTGTGTTATGTCACAGGTTGAATGGGCATGTAGAGTTTCTCTTCTTATGGCTTGGAGAAAGAGAATATTTTATGGGAACCATAGCAAAGTTGGCAAAATTGCTTTTCCTTTATTTATTTTTTACATTTTTCTCCTGGCACCACTTGAAATTCTGTCAAACACACACACACACACACACACACACACACACACACACACATCTTATTCCCAGTGTTAGAACCTCCTAGCCTCAGTGCCAATATACCTGTAGTGGGAAATCAGAAACTATATATGTGAACGATCGAGCGGGGCGTGGTGAACTGAAAAGGATCCCAGAAGTAGACCTTCGAGGGAGGAGACCAGGACAGGAAGTCATCATTCTCTCGCGAGGGATCCCCATCCGAGTGCGCAGTTCGCTCCAGCCGCCAGGGAGTTCGTATGTACAGCGTGGAGATGAAGAATCTTCCTTAGAAAGGCTCCAGCGCACTGCAACCTCATCCTGTCATCTTCTCCTAAAACCGGCTCTGTTTTGTAACCTGTTTTCTCCAAATAAACCCTGTTTAAAACATATCTCAGGGTGGGTTTTTACCGCGATAATTGGCGCCTGAATGCGGGGCTAATTCTACAATCCTGCCGGGTTCCTCACTCACCCACAGAGCTGGTCTGAACTTGGTTACCAGCTGCACAGAAGCCTCCTGTATGCAACCAGGAACGAATCTACCCACGGCAGACCTTCTGAGAGACAGATTGACCCGTTCTAGTGGAGCACGCCTGGTAGGATTTGTTGAAAGATCTGAGAAAAACCCTCCCAGCCGAATCGCCACTTTGTTTCCCCGCAACATTGCTGCCGCTGCTGATCACGACAGCGACATCTGTTGGCCATAAGTTCTCATTACATCTGGGTATATTTTTTTCTTTCTTTTCTTTTCTAAATTTTTTTTCCTTTCTACAATGTCTTACCAGGTAAATGTTCAGAATTTTTCTCACTTTGTCACAATTGTGATAGAGGATTATTTCCAAGATTACGCATTTGGAGGTTATCTCCACCCAGGAGTCCTTTTACTTTTCTATGTGATAATATATTTCTTACCTACTTATTTTAAGGGATCTCAGCATAGAGAGTATGAAGCTAAGATGTCTGGCATGAATGAACGTATTAAGACACTCCAGAAACTCATTGTTTCCATAGAAGAGAGGTCTCCTTTGTTCACAGAGGAATTTAGAGCTTATATTGCTGAAAATTTTAGGAAATTGGATGAAAAATTTTAAAAAATGGATGAAAATTTTGTTAGAGAGGATTACAGGGCTCATGTTGATGAAAATTTTAGGAAATTAGATTGGAAATTCAATAAAATGGATGAAAATTTTAGGATAATGGATGGAAACTAGGAAATTTGAAAAGAAATTAGTGGAAAGGGTAGATGTGGAATCTGGGAGAATGTTCCATTCTATGAAATTATTGGAGAGATCATTTATAGAAGACTTTAAAACACTGGAAAAGACCATTACCACTAGGTTGCAAGATTATGAGGCTCGTTTGGAGACTTTAGGAAAGGATTTTGAGGTGACACCTGCTCAAGATAACGCAGAGCCCCCTCTTAAACGGTGCTATTGCAGGGAAGGTTCTTTACCTAGAGTGGTTACCATGAGGGGACTTCCCCCTGTCCCTCCAGCTCTGTTCCCAGTTGTGGTAGAGGCCAAAAAACCACAACCATGTGGAAGGGCTTCTGACAATGTGGCATACAATTATGAACCTATACCCATAAAGGATTTAAAGATGATAAAGGAAGCCATAGTGAACTATGGTGTACACTCACCTTTTGTGAAGCAATCCTTGAACTCATGGTCAGCACAGAATCGAGTAATTCCTGATGACTGGAAGAATTTGGCAAATGCAGTGTTGAACGATGGCCAAAACTTCCAGTGGAGGAATTGGTTTAGAGAAGAGGCTAAAGCCTTGGAATCTCGAGAGGAAACTGGAAATGTTATCATCTCCAAGGACCAAATCCTTGGGGAAGGCCAGTTTGCTGATTTATCAGTTCAGGCTATTTATGATGACCATGCTCTGTTGCAGTGTTGTACTGCCGCCTTAAATGCTTGGGAAAAGGTTTTGGACCCAGGACAGAGAATTGAGTCATATACCCAGATTAAACAAGGTCCAATGGAGCCTTATACAGACTTTTTACAGAGGTTGACTCAGGCTGTAAATAGAGCAGTGTCAGATCCAGAAGTTAGGAAACAATTGATACTCTCTTTGGCCTTCGATAATTCTAAGATGACATGTAAAAAATTGATCATGCCATTAAAGATTAGTGGTGCACCCTTAGATGAATGGATTCAATATGCACTTAATGCTGAATATATACACCATAATGAAGAGAATTGGGTAGGTCAAGCCATTGCTAATGCTAAGATGAGAAATCAAGGCATTATTTGCTTCCATTGTGGTAAGCCAGGCCGTATAAAGAGAAATTGAAGACAAAGCAAACGTGGGAAGTTTTCCAATCACAGGCGTGACTTAAACAGAAAGCCACTACCTCCTGGACTATGTAGGAGATGTAACAAAGGTAGACATTGGACGAACGAATGTAAGTCGATAAGAGACAAAGATGGCAAGCCTTTACCATCGGGAAACATAACTCGGGGCTTCCCCAGGGAAGCCCCCAAGAATCAGACCTCCAAGCCAAAAAGGGTTCAGTCATATCCAGTCACAGTGGAAGAGCAGTGTCCTCAGGACAAGTAACAAATCCCAGGCCTGAAACAGTAGATAATGTAACCATAGACAATAGATTGCCCTTACAAGAGAAGTTGATGATATCCAGCAAACCAATAAAATGTGTATTTTGGCAGACCTCCATAAATGAACAAAGACCAAAGTTGACAGTAAGAATAGACAATATTTTTATGCAGGGCTTAGTCGACACGGGGGCTGATGTTTCAATCATAACTCAGCAGGCCTGGCACCCCAGGTGGTCTCTGAAAGAGGTAGACGTTCAATTTTTAGGTATTGGGACATTGTCTCAGGCAAAACAGAGTGTGAGATGGCTAGAATGCATAGGACCAGATGGACAGAGAGGGAGATTGAAGCCATACATGGCCGACATAGCAATGAACTTAAGGGGTTGTGATCTCCTACGACAATGGAACACTCAAATTAAGATTCCTCCAGGCCTACATACTAGCCAAAGAACTAATCGTGGCCTTGAAGGTGATACCTCAAGAGGCTACGTACAACATCCATCAGTCATTCAGGTTGCACAAAGATGCAGTCTTAAAACTGCAAGCACCCCTAAGACACTAACAGCCCTGCCTTTGAAATGGTTGACGGATAAACCTATTTGGGTCCAACAATGGCCTTTGACAGAGGAGAAACTGCTAGCCCTAGAAGAATTGGTGCAGGAACAATTACAACTCAACATATTGAAGAATCAACCAGCCCATGGAATTCCCCTGTATTTGTGGTTAAGAAGAAATCTGGGAAATGGAGAATGGTGACAGATTTAAGAGCAATTAATAAGGCGATTCAACCCATGGGCACCCTACAATCTGGTATACCTTTACCTTCTTTGCTACCTAAAGGATGGCCTATAATAGTTATTGATCTGAAGGACTGTTTTTTTACAATACCTCTACAGGAACAAGACAGGGAAAACTTCGATTTCACTGTACCTAATTTTAATAATTTATACCTGGTAAAAAGGTACCAATGGAGGGTCCTTCCACAAGAGATGTTGAATAGCCCCACCCTGTGCCAATATTTTGTCTGACAGCCATTGGAAGGGATACACAAACAATTTCCCCAATCTATCATTTACCATTATATGGATGATATAATGTTAGCAGACCCAGACATAAACACTTTAGAAAGACTGTTTGAGGAATTAAAGAAAGTGTTGCCTGATTGGGGACTTTACATTGCCCCTGAAAAAATACAAAGAGGGGATTCTATCAATTATTTGGGATATAAAATAGGCTTGCAAACAATTAGATCTCAGAAGGTACAACTTAAGAGGGACAGATTAAAAACACTTAATGATTTCCAAAAGCTATTGGGGGATATAGCCCACATACATCTGGTTATTGGTATTAAAAACTATGAACTGGTTCATTTGTTCAAAAGTTTAGATGGAAATAAGGATCTGAATAGTCCCAGGGAATTCTCTGCTGAAGCTGAGAAAGAATTAGCATTGGTGGAAAAGAGATTACAAGAAGCACATGTTAACCGTATAGACCCAGAACTCGACTGCATCCTGGTTATTTTGCCTTCTGAATATTCCCCTACAGGGGTCATAATGCAAAGTGAAAATATTATATTAGAATGGATATTTCTGCCACATAGACCAAGTAAAAAACTAAAAACATACATTGAAAAGATTTCAGATTTGATTTTCAAAGGAATATTCAGGCTTCGACAATTGACTGGAAAGGATCCGGCAGAAATTGTTGTACCTTTGACTAATGAGGAAATTGATTGATTATGGGCAGACAATGAACCTTGGCAAAAGGCCTGTAGCGAGTTTCTGGGGGAGATTAATAATAAATATCACCGAAGCAAAAGGATTCAATTTATAAAGAAGACTAATTGAATTTTCCCCCGTGTGGTGCAGGAACCTATTCCTGGAGCCCCTACATTTTTTACTGATGCAAATAAAACAGGAAAGGCTGGTTATAAATCAGAAAACTTCAGTAAGGTAACACAGAGTCCTTATGATTCTGTTCAGAAGGCAGAACTGTATGCCATTATTATAGTGTTATTGGACTTTCCTGGACCCATTAACCTGATAACTGACTCTAATACAGAAGGAGTTGTATTTCATATTGAAACTGCTGACTTCATTCCTGATGATACAGAATTAACCTTTTTGTTTGTACAGCTACAGGATATCATCAGAAATAGAACACATCCTATGTACACAACACATATCAAGGCTCATTCAGGCCTTCCTGGCCCTTTATCACGGGGTAATGATGAGATTGATCGGTTATTGATAGGGAATGTGGTAGAAGCCTCAGAATTACACATGAAGCATCATGTCAATAGCAAGGGATTAAGGAAGAGTTTTCCCATCACTTGGCATCAAGCCAAGGAAATTTTGCGCAAGTGTGACAAGTGTTCCCTTTTCTTTCAACCATCCTTTCCCGCTGGGAGTAATCCTAAGGGCACTAGGAGCAATGAGATTTGGCAGATGGACGTGTTTCACTTCCCAGAATTTGGTAAGATGAAGTATGTTCATCACACCATTGACACTTACTCAGGAATGCAGTGTGGTACTGCCCTGAGTTCTGAGAATGCTAATGCAGTACTCACTCATCTACTGGAAGCCATGGCCATATTGGGAATTCCTGATCAAATTAAGACTGACAATGCTCCAGCATATGTTTCCCAGAAAATGGAGCAGATTTTTGGATATTATGATATAAAACACATTACTGGGATACCACACAACCCCACTGGACAAGCGGTTGTGGAAAGATCCCATCGCACTTTGAAAGAGATGCTTCATAAACAGAAAGGTGGTATGAAAAAACCTAGGGAGAGATTACATAGTGCCTTGTTGACATTAAACTTTCTTAATGCTGATGAGAAAGGGATTTCAGCTGCAGAGAAACACTGGGTAATAGAAAG
>PVIH01021481.1:0-29642 GCA_004025045.1 Sigmodon hispidus | reverse complement strand
GGACAATTCAACCCTGTCCCGGGAGCCGATCTTCCACAGCACCCTGACGGTGACCGGGGCAAGCGGGACACGCCGGCGGGGAGCGCTACTGGAGCTGCTAGGGCTGCAGGGGGCGGCTCCCGCTGGGTGGCATTCAGAGGAGCGCTTGCAGCCGGCCTCGCCTGGGTCCCGCCGCTCCAGTGGACAGGGCAGTAGCCGAATGTGCCTAGAGCCACGGGAGCACGCGTGGATTCTGGCAGCCGCCGAGGGCCGTTTTGAGGTGCTGCTTGAGTTGCTGGAGGCTGAGCCCAACTTGCTGATGCGGGACGACCCGATCACGGGCTACAGCGTGCTGCACTGGCTGGCAAAGCACGGGCGCCACGAGGAGCTCATTCTGTTGCATGATTTTGCCCAGCGCAGGGGACTGCCATTTGATGTGAGCGCTCCAGGCAGCGGTGGCCTCACACCACTCCACCTGGCTGCTCTGCAGGGCCACGATATGGTCATCAAGGTGTTGGTGGGAGCCCTAGGGGCTGATCCCACGCGTCGCGATTACAGTGGTCACCGGCCTTGTCACTATCTGCCACCAAGTGCTTCTCGGAGCCTGCAGGAGCTGTCCGGCGCAGAAGAGTGGGAGATGGCACGCAGCAAAGAGCGTGACAAAGAGCGCAGCAAAGAGCGTGACAAAGAGTGTGACAACACCAACAACAACAGCACCACCACTACGGGGTGGTCGTTGAGACGAACCCCAAGTGTGTCACGCCTCACGTCCATGGGAACACGCTGTAAAGAGGCGGCTCAGCCAGCCAAAGAGAAGAAGGCATCGGGCAAACAGAGAGGGCAGGGCAATGGCCTTCTGCGCCATCTCTTCCCCTTCATCCAGGACCGTTGAAGGTGACTTGGACTAGAGAGCTCATTCTTAGGTTGTTCCTGACCCCACCCAAGTAGATGCTCCTCCGATGCAGCTTGGGCCTGTAATGGGCAGAGCACGTCTGGGCCCCCAGCCCTGTCCCAGGTCTCCTGGCGCTAACTGTGAGAAGAATGCTTAGAGAAGGACAGCCACGAACCAGGCTGGCGTTGATGCTGGGTCCCAGTGCTGTAGGACTTGGACTTTTGGAGCACAGATCGTGATCCTCCTTGAAGAGAGAGGAAAAGTCATACTTTCAGTAGCCGTTTCTAGGTAGATTGAAGTACTGAGTTTAGTAGATAACATTAAAAATAATTTAAGACTGTAAACTACTGATGCAGAGCAAATGCCTAATACCTGCCAGTCTGGGTCTGCCGTTAGCAAATTGCCCTAGGCTGGTAGCATTAGCCTCTGGCAACCTGCTCCTGAGACTGGCAAGGCCTCACCAGCACCTGGCCTAACGTATCATGGATGAGTTCTTAAGTACATTAAAGTGGAATTTTCTTTCTTTCCACACAACAAAGCTGTCTTTGAGTATCTTTTTTTCCTTCTTAACTACAAGATAGGGGACCTACTTATGCTTTCAGGAAAGAGGTTGCCAATTGACACCTTCAAGTTAGTGATCTGTGGCCGTCTCTGAGTCTCATTCTCAGAGCAAATGGCCAGACGCTGTGCACCAAAGGAATGACCTTCACCTTAGCTCTGAGTAGAAACACACAGTTCCCCTGCTTCCTCAGCCCTGACATCCAAGTCTGGCTTCAGGCACAAGTCTCGTCTTAGAAGAATTGTCCTGGGGGTTGGGGGGAACCATCAAATTTATATTTTCCATACTTCGTTGTGAGTCAGCAATTGACTCAACCTGTGTCCTCCAACTAGGCACACCCACTCAGTAGAAAGCCCTTTCTACTGGAACAGGATTTCCTTAGCCCAACTGACCTGAAACTTGCTATGTAGACCAGGCTGGCCTCAAACATTCGTCAATAATCCTGCCTCTGCCTCTAGAGTTGCTGGAATTACTGACACAGTCTGTTGACTTTCATTTAGCTGAAAGGGAGAGACAAGCACTTGGTGTCTAGAGGTACATGCTGCTTCAGAGAACAGAACTTTTTAAAAAAGAACTACTGGATCCCTGGAGGCTTTTGTAGCATTTCAGTGAACTGTTGTACTTTCTGGCCCCCTCTGCTTAGTATTTAAACAGCAGGGATAAACTAGGTCATTACAAAGCAGCCCAGAAACCCTTTCCTGACCCCATATACCCAGGCCTCCCCACCTCTATTTCATGAACCTGTTTGCCCCTCATGTGCCAAGAGCTATCCTACCTTGCTGTAGTAACCCATTAGCTTCTTATCCAACCCTACCTATCATGGCTCTAGGGACCACACCTTAAACATATTGGCACAGTGTAACCTGGCATTTTCTTTTGCTTATAAATAAATTTCTGGAATGGTGGGAGGGGAACGTTCCCCAGTACCACTATCATGTAGCCTGAGACCCCTCTTTCCCGGTGCCCACTTTTTAGATACAAACTGGCTAACTTTGGGCCCTCCTTGCACACTTCCCCATCTCCAGTGGCCAAGGTGAATTGGGCTTTGTGAGGACTGGCCCACATGGCTGAGTCTTTAGTCTCCTGGCTTGTAAGGGAAGACTGGCAAGTGCTGAGTATTCAGAAGGCGCCATACTAGTGGTCTCATAGAAATAATAAGAAGCTAGGCATCTTAACTATTAGCAGATTTGAGGGCCTGAAGCAAGCATCACCCTGCTCTTTCCAAGAAGAAAATGCAAGCAGCCGGAGAACTTCAGTGCTGCTTCCCATAGCTGATCCTCTCATTTGCTATTCTTTCCCACAGATTTTTCTCCATCGCTGTGATATGGCCTAGCCTACCTCCTCCATGTAAAATTGAGGTTTGGCTGTAAAGGACACAATCCATGCTGATCATGCTCTGTGCCTAGCATCAAGCCATTGGCATTTCTGGTATGCTCTTGGAGGCAACAGTGGTATGCTCCCACCAAGAGAAAGAGTAAATTCGCTGAGAAACAGAGCTAGGGGGATGATGTGAAATTAAATTCTGGTACTGGACAAGGGCAAGGACAGGCAACCAAGACGGTTAAAAGCAAGGATGGAACCGGTAAGGGAGAGGGTTGGGAGAGAGCGATAGATGAAACAAGCAGGAAAGACCTGACCCAGGGACACGAGCAGCAAAGGTTTCCCAGGGAGGAAGTCTGGAAGGTCTGGGAGGCTGGGGGGTGAGTGGGAGCTGGCCAGTGAATGAAGCACGTGCCAGGAACTGCCAGTCAGTTTGGCAGGATGGGAGTTGGGGAGTGGTTAATGATAAGGCTGGAAAAGCATACAGGAGTTCAGGTCACAAAGGGCCTCCTAGGCTATGCTAAAAGAAACACATTGATGAATTTATCTAAAAGATAATTGGGAGTGACAGAAAGCTTCTAAGCAGAGAAGTAAAAGGATGAGATTTGAGGAAATCACTCTGCTGGTCCCATGGAGATTGGATGGCTGTGCTGGGGGAGAAATGAGGGACTCTCAAGGAAAGCATCCCTAGAGTGATGCTTTAAGAAGCATCACACTTCAGCTAGGGAAGACTCCTGTGGGGAGTGCCTTCATTCTTTTCTTTCTTTTACACCAGTGGTTCTCAAGTTCCCTGATGTATGACCCTTTCATATGGTTCCTCACATGGTGGCATCCCCCAACCAAAAAATTATTTTATTGTTACTTCAAAACTGTAATTTTAATACCATTATAAATCATAATGCAAATATGATATGCAGGATATCTGACATATGACCCCCAAGGGAGTCTAGACCCACAGGTTGAGAAGCACTGCTGCTCTACACCCTTCGTTCCACTGAGGCTTACCTTGAAGCCCTGTGTACAGAATGTGAAGCTCTTCGGATTGCATTTTTCCTTCCTGCCTCTCCCTTTATTCTAGATGGATAGATAGCCTCTGGAGGGAAGTTTATACCCACCCGTGTAATGGAAAGTATCCAGCCTACCCTGAATTCAAATCCTGACTCTCAGTTACTGACCTTTAGCAGACTAAACCACCTCTCTGAGTTGCAGTTTCCTTGTCAGTAAACAGGAGCAATATGCCGTCAGTGCAAGAAGCTGATCAGACTCCAAAGACAACGTGTGGCACACTACAGTCGCAGAGGGAGTAGAAAATGCCAGCTATGGGAAACAACTGTTTCCATAGTGATCAGTAGGGTTTATGATAAAACTATAATGTCTGGCAGGGTAATTCAGGAGGGATCTTGTGGATGAAATACATGATCTCTGCTTTAAAATGGCTTCATCTTAAGGTTGGAAATATAGCTCAGTTGGTTAGAGCATGTGCTCAGCTTACATGAGGTTCTAAGTCCCATGCCCAGTACTGCATAAACCTGGCTCATTAGTACATCCCTGTAGTTCTAGCACCAGAGAAGATGGTGTAGGATGATTAGAAGTTTACGGTCATCCTTGATTATTTCATGCGGTCAGGCTAGGCTACATGAGACCCTGTCTCAAAAGAAAGAATGAACAAGAGAGAGTTCATATTTATTACAGGTCATTTTCCACAAGTGCCTGAGGAATAGACATTTCTCAGAAGAGACATTGGTGACTATTTTTTCTAATTTCTTCACACCTGGGTTTGTTTTGAGTTAGAGTTTCTCTTACACAGAATGGCTTGGAACTCACTTTGTTGGCCAACATTGGCCTCAGAGTTGGAGAAACCTTTTTCCTCAGCCCCCTGAGTCCTGGAATTACAGATATGAGCTGGATATCGTGGCACAGGCCTGTAATTTCAGCACCTGGGAGATGGTGGCAGAAGATGTCTCATCTCTGATTACCTGTCAAGTTCAAGTTTGTAAAGCAGCTTTTTTTTAAAAAAAACTTTATTTATTTATTTGCCTTGGTGTTTGCCTGGAACTGGAACTACAGACAGTTGTTAGCTGCCATGTGGGTGCTGGGAATCGAACCCGGGTCCTCTGGAAGAGCAGACGATGCTCTTAACCGCTGAGCCATCTCTCCAGCCCCCTGTAAAGCAGCTTTTATTAAATGTCCAGCAAATGTTAGTATGTCAGATATTGTTTCTAGAGAAGTCATAAATGGGAGTACATGCCAAGCCTGAAATCTGCCAAGTGAATACATAAATGCCTTTCATTTCTTACTCCTATTTATCTATAGAAATGTCCTGTTCCTCCCCCCCCTCCCGCTAACAGGTCATATATTCTATTTCTGGCCTCCCTGTATTTCCTCCTCTCATTCATTTTAACAGAGAGGTATGTCTGTTTTCTGTCAAGATTTAAATGATAGAATCAGGCGCCGGGTCACTAACCTTTAGTTCCAGCAACTAGGGAATAGGGTACTTTGAGCCTATGTGTTCATAGCCAGCCTGAGCAGCATAGCCAAGACTCTTTTCTCTCAACTGAAAAAAGAAAAGGAGCACCAATTGAGGGGCAGGTATAATTAAGTTGGTAGAATGTTTGCCTAGGGTATAAAAAGCTCTGGGTTCCATCCCCAGTGCTATGTAAATTGGCCATGGTAGTGCATGCCAGTAATCCCAGCATTTGGGAGGTGGAGGCAGGAAGATTGGACCAGCCTAGACTACAAGAGACCCTGACTCTCACACTCACAAAAGGCCATGCTTCACTGTGGAGATAGTAAGAAACCTGGTGCTAAGGAAATCTCAAAGAACCCATAAGATGTTCCTGGCTAGGACTCTAAGCAATAGTAGAGAGGGTGCCTAAACACGCCTTCCCCTATAATCAAATGAATGACTATGCTAATTGTCATTATAGAATCTTAATCCAGCAATGGATAGAAGCAGAAGCAGAGATCCATAGCTAAGCACCAGGTCAAGCTCTCGGTCCAGTTGAAGAGAGGGAAGAGAGAGTATATGAGCAAAGGGATCAGAATCATGTAGAAGAAACCCAGAGATGGCTGACCCGAGGTATTGAGAGCTCACTGACTCTGAAATAATCACTGAGGAAATTTCAGGGAAAGGAACTAAACCCTCCAAATGTAAATGACTGTCAAATGGCATAAACAGTTTGTGGAGCCTTGTGCAGTGGAACCAGAGTTCATTCCTGGTGCATGAACTGGCTTCTTGGAGCCCATTCCCTACAGAGGAGCTCCTTACTCAGCCTTAATACTGGGGGGAGGGAATCAGACCTCCCTCACCTGGATATGCCAGAGAGAACTGACCCACCTTGGGACTCCTTGCCCTCCCTTGGGAATGGATGGGGGGATGGGATAGGGGAGGCTGAGATAGGACTGGGAGGTACCAGGAGGAAGGAAGGGCGAGGGAGCAGAAGTAGATATGGGTAAAACTCTTTAAATAAAAAAAAACTGGGGCGGGGAGTACAAAAAAGGGTCAGGCTTTGAATAGTGTCCCATCCTGGAAATCTCAACACCCAGGAAACAGAGGTGGAAGGAAGGCTTGCTACAAATTCAATGTCAGCCTGGTCTATATATGGAGTTCCAGGACACCCAACACTGTATAGAAAGATTTTGTCTCAGAAAAAAAAAATCATTAATCGAAAACAAAATAAAATGAAAAAATGAGAATGTCTGTCTACAATTTTATAAGCTAGACGTCCGAGTACAAGCAGCGTGCTTTGGTATCTGCTGAAGGCCCATTCCTCATTTTCATTACCTTCTGTTTGCTTTCACATGTGGAGCCAGAGGGGTCAGACTTTGGTCTGAAGACTGTTTTGCAGGGTATTAATTCTATTCATGGGCACTGTCCCCCTCATAACTTGCTTCCCCAAGAGGCCTACCTACCACCCAATGCCAGTACCCTTGGGTTACAGTATATTGGGGATATGTTGGGCTAGGGACCAACACATAAATTTTGAAGTGACACACACATTCAGATTCGTTCTTCCCACCCCCTGCCAAATGCAAGCCTTTGTCTTAGCTTATTTCTTAAGCAGTTTCCCCATCCTTGAACTTCTCTCTGGCCTTCCACAGTGTTCTATGGCTTTCAGTATTTACTAGGATAAAGCCCAGAAGAGTGCTGCCATCCTACATGCTCTCCCAGTCTTTTCATTCTTTTCCTACTTGGGCACCAACCCATCACTCGATTTCAGCCGCATAGTTCTTGCAGCCCCCTTCAAGAGCCATGCTCCTTTATGGGAGGAGGGGCGGTGTTGTTTCCAAGACAGGATGTCTTTGTGTAGTCCTGGATGGCCTGGAACTCAATATTTAAACAAGGCTGGCCTCGAACTCGAGACAGAGCTCCTCAAACCAAAATTCAAATAGAGATCTTTTTGTCTCTGCTTCCCAACTTCTGGAATTAAATATGGAGTAAGGTGCTCACCTGAACTCCTGGATCCCTACTTCACCAGAAGCCTCTCTTCCTTGTCCACCCTTCTCACAAGCCACTCTCAATCCTCTTTCCAATGTTCTTACATGTTTTCTCTTCTAGCTTTTACTTTAATTAATTTATTTTTATTTTATGCACATGGGTGTTTTGCCATGGGTGTCAGGTCCCTGGAACTAGAATTACAGATGTCTATGAGCCACCATGTGGTTGCTGGGAATTGAACCCAGGTCCTCTGAAAGAGCAGTCAGTGCTCTTAACCTCCGAGCCATCTCTCCAGTGCCCTCTTTTCTAGATTTTAAGGTTACCAACAGAGGCAAAAATAGGGAATGAGGAAGGATGGGGAATAGGCAAAGGAAAACATGGGTCATAAAAGTAGGAAAAGAGATTAGACTTGTCAGGAGGATGGAGGTCACAAGGAAAGTGAGAATCTGCTAAACACTCTGTTCAAAAATGTTATAATGATACCCTCCTGTTTGCTAATATTAAAAATATTATAAGAATGTTCTCTGTGAGGTATTTTTTCCCACTGCTTAGCATATTAACTACACACTTTCTACTCATTCACAAGATCTGAGGCAAGAGTGGCAACTGCTGCCTCCTCCTATTCCTCCTCTTCCTTTTTAGACATGGTCTTAAACATTCCAGGCTGGCTGACTTCAAACTCATTTTGTGGTTGAGCTCCTGATCCTCTTACCCCCACCTCCCTAGGATTATAGGCATGTACCACCACACCTGGCTTTATGAAGTGCTGGGGGTCAGGATAGAGACCATGGACTCTTGCATACCAGGCAAACACTCAACCAACTGAGCTAGATCCCCATCCTCAGGACCACTTTTTACAGTTTTATTCACAATGGTAAGTGTGGTGAAATATTGTGTAGTTAATAAAAAATAGTCTGGAATATCAGAGGACAGAGTCAAATCATGAAGGTCAGAAAGTGGTAACCCACACCTTTAATCCCATCGCCGAGGAAACAGAGATCTCTCTGTGAGTTCAAGTCCTAACAGCCAGGCAGTGGGTAGCACACAGCTTCAATCCTAGCTCCACAAGAGTTGAACCAGGAAGTGATATAGCTAGACTGGGAAAGAAATACAAGGCAGAAGGCAGAATAAATTCAGAGTTTCTATCTGAATGACCAGTCATTCTGAAGACCTGAAAAGATAGGACTTATCCTGTTCCACCTGAGGAGTTCGATGGGTTAAGAACTGCCTGTGGTTTGTTCCCTATGTCTCTGATATTCCAGCTTTTCTCCAATATCTGGCTCCATATTTTTATTATAATACTAAGTAGAATTTGTGCAATAGATAAGTTATGTGTGCAGTTCCCCCAAGGACTATCTCTTCTGCTTTGACTAGACTCAACTGCCACAAAGACACAGACCAAGGTTGTTGTATTAATCATGGAATCACTAAATTCTGGCACATGGAAATACTCAATAGATAGATATTCATTGGGGGCTGGAGAGATGGCTCAATAGTTAAGGGCTTATACTGATTTTCAGAAAACCCGAGTCTATTTCCTAGCACACAATTATGTATAATTCCAGCTCCAGGATATCTAACACCCTCTCCCAGCCTCTGAGGACATCTGCACTTCTGTACACATACCTACACACAGATATAGACTCATGTAATTTAAAAATTAAAACAAAATCTAAAAAGAAAAGTAGTTACTGATTGTCATTGGAATCTTGGATGTCACACAAATGCACATTAGAAACGAAAGAAAAAATAAACTGAAAGCCATTAAGATTTAAAACATGTATTTAAAAGTACTGCATTTATTTATTTAGACCTGGGAATTGTGGCTAGCACCTTTAATCTCAGCACTTGGGAGGTAAGGTTGGGTAGATAGATATCAAAGTTCAAGGCATATCAGAGTTCAAAGCTAGCCTGATCCACAGAGTGAGTTCCAGGACAGCCAGGACTACAAAGAGAAACCCTGTCTCAAAAACTCCAGTGTGTGTGTGTGTGTGTGTGTGTGTGTGTGTGTGTGTGTGTGTAATATATATCACATTTGTTTGATTAGCGTTGGTGCATGTGTACATGCCATACGATGTATAAAATTTAGAAGTTGTTTTTTACCTCCTGTTGGATCCTGGTGAACTGAACTCAGGTCATCAGGCTTGGCAGCAATCACCCTTATCAACTGAGCCATCTCACCAGCCCCTAAATTTAAACCTTTGGAGGACAACAAAAAAAACTATCAGGAAAATGAAAAGAGGTCAGGCATGGTAACAAAATTCCTGTACTACTAGCTGAGGCAGGAGGATCAATGTGAGTTTGAGGCCAGCCTGTCTCAAACAAAAAAGTGAATTCTGGAAAGATAGCTTAGTCAATACACTGCTTGCTTCACAAGCAAAGAGGACCTGAGTTTGGATCCCCAGGATTTGTGTAAAACATCAGCATTAGTATTGCAGTCTGTAGTCCCTTGCTGATCTCTGGAGCCTGTTGTCCTGCCAATCTAACTGAATCAGTGAGCTCTGGGTTCACTGAATGGCCTTGTCTCAACATAGATAATAAATAAATAAATAAATAAATAAATAAATAAATAAATAAATAAATATGGAGAGCAATGAAAGACAATAGATACCTGACACCATTGACTTCTGGCTCCAAACACACAGAAGAAGGTATTTGCAAGCATGTATCTGATAACTCAGATATGTGTTCCAAGCCTGGGGGTAACAGCCTGTAGTCCAAAAAACCCAACAGACTAAGATAAGGGGAATCTCAAGTTCCATCCCTACCTGGGCTACATAGTTAGAGATCATATCACAAATTAAAAGGTGGTCTGATATTGATCACATATAAACTCTTATTTTTTAATTTTACTATTATGAACAAAGAAGTCACACTTTCTATCCTTGTATATCCTTATTCAAGGTCCCTTCCCCCTCCCAACACATCAGGTCATTCTCTCTTCTCCACAAATCCCCATCCCCTCCCTGGGCAGGCAGCAGGCAGTCCCATGGTCCCACTGTCCCAATATTGCTTAGTTCAGTCTCCACTCCTGGCAGATGCAATTTTCTCCTCCCTCCCTCAAGAGTGAGTCAGGTGTTCCTCTAAGGGGAGTGGGATCCAAGGTGTCAGTCCAAGGTGTTTCTGATCCCAAGCTGTTCAGTGGTTGTCTTATAAGTTAACAAAAATACAAACAGACTGATATTTAAATGAACAAAGTACTTTACTACTCATCTCTTTGTGAGTTTTTTTGTTGTTTGTTTGTTTTGAGACAGGGTTACTCTGTGTAGCTCTGGTTGTCCTGGAACTCTCTGTAGACCAGACTGGCCTTGAACACAGAGATCCACCTACCTCCACCTCCCAAGTTTGGGGATTAAAGGCATGCACAACCATTGTCTGGCCTTTACTACATTTCTACAAGGAAGACAAGCATATGACCAAGAAGTACATAAAAAGCTGCTCATTGTTACTAGGCTATGGGGAAATAGAAATCTAAACTACAATGAGTGGGTTGGGAATATAGCCCAGTTTTAGAGCGCTTGTCGAGCATGTATAAAGCCTGGGTTTCATACCAGTACTGCATAAACTGGGCATTGTAATGGTTGTCTGTAATCTCAGTACTCAAGGGAGCAGACTATAGACTTAGTAAAGGTTTACTTCTGGAAAGATGGTTCAATGGTTAATTCCACTTATAGCTGAACCCAAGTTCAGTTCTCAGCTCCCATACTGAGTAGCTCACAAACACCTCTAACTCTAGGATTGGCCTCTGTGGGCAACACACACACACACACACACACACACACACCATAATTTAAGATCAATCATTTCAAAATGAAAATAGAGACATTGGAAAGCTGGCCCTGTGGTTATGAGCACCTTCTCTTCCAGAGGACTAAAGCTCAGTTCCCAAGAGTCATGTTAGATGGTCACAATACAATAGAGCCTGGAATTCCAGCTCTAAGTGATCCTATGCCTCCAACCTTCAGGACATCTGCACTGGCAGGCACATACTCACACAGAGACACACACTAAAACATCCAATTAATAAAATAAATTAGGGCAGAGAGATGACTCAGCAAGTAAAAGTACTGAATACTCTTCCAGAAGAACCTGGTTTGATTCCCATCACCCATGTGACTGCTAGCAACCATATGTAACTCCAGTTCCAGGGGATTCAATGCCTTTTTCTGGCCTCTGTAGATACAGCATGCATTTGGTGCATAGACATACACACTGGCAAAACACCTATATTCATTAAATAAAGTAAAAATAAAATAAAATCTTTTTTAAAAAATTAAATATATCTTAAATAAATAAAATAAAGCCAGAACCATAAAGGGGAACCAAAACTTAAAAAACAGAACAATGGGATTTGAAAACAGAATAAACAAGCACAAGGTAACTGAATTTATTGAGAAAAATGGCAGATGGGCAGTGATGGTGCACACCTTCGATCCCAGCACTCAGGAGGCAGAGGCAGTCAGATCCCTGTGAGTTCGAGGCTGACCTAATCTACAAATTGACTTCCAGGACAGCCAGGACTGTTACACAGAGAAACCCTGTCCTGGAGACAGAGAGGGAGGAGGGAGGGAAAGAGGGAGGAAGGAAGGAAGGAAGAAAAAAGAAAGAAAAATAGCAACTCAAATGTGTCCTTGTGCTCAGCATTTAGCACAGAACTGTACATATCCATCATGGATACCAATCTTGGTCAGTCTATTCCATAGTTGATACTTTGCTCAAGGACAAGAGACTTGTTCTTTTCCCACAACACTTTGTATCCACTTCTCTTGCAGATCTCCTGGCCAAGTTGGTTACAGACAGTGTATACAAGCAGAGAGAGGAAGCTTTCAGAAAGAAAAGGGGGAGGAAGCCCATGCCCAGGCAGAGGAACGGTAGGCCTAGAGGAATGATGGCTCTTGACAGAAATGTAAGGAGTTTTCCAGTCCTCCGAAGGAATGAAGAGTCCCTGTTTCTCAGCTCAGTATGCTAAAGATGTTCAAAGTGGGCCCTGGGGCAGGACAAATGGATTAGTGTGTTCAGTATCACCTGCCAAGGAGACAGATCAATTTGTCATGCTTGCTAAAGAGCCAGTAGCCTGTGGCTGGGGATGGGGATCAGTGGTAGTGGTCTTGAGTAGCATTCATGAGGCTCTAGAATCAGGTTCAACCACCACACCCAAAGATGATTTTTTTTTTAAAGTCTGGAGTGATTCACAAGTTTTCATGTCATCCTTGCTCAAGGCATATTACTCTCCTCTACATTGTTCTAATTTTAGTATATGTGCTATAGAATAAGTGAGTGCACAAAATAATTTAAAAAGTAAAAATTTTGGATTGTAAGAGGACCCTCCACAGGAATCCAGAAACCATACATTAATGAGCCCTGCTCAATGAGAAGTCCTGGGTTTAGAATCTTCCTTAAAGATATGAAGGTCCTTTGGGTATATGGATTTACCTGAGCTCTAGGGCCCAGATGGTCAACAAGCATGAACTTAAATGGTATTGTGGATTGTTCCATGATGACCTCACTCTGTGTAACGAAGAGCTTCTGCGGTGACCTGAGGGACTGATTTAATCAATGAGGTTGCTTTAAAGGGCAGGGTGGAAGTGTCCCTGACGAAAGAATTTTGATGTGTGGACCACAGCCCTAGCCAAGCACAGCCTATGTCTGGGAGACTCAGTCTGCCTTTCTTGAAGGCCAGTCCTACAGACTTACCATATACCTTGGTGGGGCCAGGAACTGCTGAAGCCAGTACCTAGTAGTAAATCTCTTCCTATTTATCACCTATGAGTTCTGTTTCTCTGGTTAAACTCTGGCTTATTAAATACAAGAAAGAAGTCTGGAGAGCTAGCTGGTTCGGTGGTTAAGAGACACTTAATGCTCTTACAGAAGACCGGAGTTCAATTCCTAGCACCCACATAGCCACTCACAACTGTCTGCTAACTCAACTCCATTTCTAGGAGATCTAATGTCTTCTTCTGGCCTCTGAGAGCACCAGACATGCACATAGTGCACATATACACATGTAGACAGAAATTAATACATGTAAAAATCAAATAAGTATTTAAAAAAAAAATGTGAGCTATGCTGGTACTTGTAAGCCTAGCCAGAGGTTGAGGCAGGAGGATGGTAAAATCCAGGAAAGATGGGTCATTTATCAAGACCACATCTGAAACACACACACGTAAACCTGACACACTCCCACACTTCAGGTCAGTGATCAAATTTAATTGTTCAGGTCATAAGGCCCTGGTTTTGATTTCCAATAACATACAGAGAGAGAGAGGGAGGGGGGGGAGAGAGAGAGAGAGAGAGAGAGAGAGAGAGAGAGAGAGAGAGAGAGAGAGAGAGAGAGAGAGATTCATGCTTCTTTAACTGGAACACAGCTGGCAGCCAGGTCATTGCTTCTACAACCATTTTCCAATAATGGATTATTATACAATGAATGCATGAAATAAATATCAATATGTTCCAACTGATATGAAGAAATGACTATTTTGTTGTTTTGTTTCTTAAATGTTTTTTTAACTTTATTTATTTATTTATTTGCCTTGGTGTTTGCCTGGAACTGGAACTACAGACAGTTGTTAGCTGCCATGTGGGTGCTGGGAATCGAACCCGGGTCCTCTGGAAGAGCACACGGTGCTCTTAACCGCTGAGCCATCTCTCCAGCCCCCTGTTGTTTTGTTTCTTAGAGGCAGGGTCTCCTGAAGTTCAGTCTGAGGCTAGCCTTGAACTTGGACTTCGGAGCCTCCTGTATCCACTTCCCTAGTAATAGAAGAAAGTAATGAATACTTAAATACGTGTGGAAGAAGAGACAAACTTTATATGCAGAAAAAACAAATAATATGTTTAGATACTTCAGAAGTATCTACTCCTTTCTTTTATGCTCCCTCCCTGTGTGTGTGCACAAGCACGCATGTGTCCTGTCTGTCTGTCTCTGTATGTGTGTCTGTGTCTGTCTCTCTGTCCCTCTCTCTCTGTCTCTCTCTCACTAGGTAGGCCTGACTGGCTTCATACTCTCTGTCCTCTTGCCTGAGCCTTTCTCATCACACCTTACCCTACTCCTTAAATGAAGGCCACACCTAACAAGTTATTTTTCCAGAGTACAAGCAGAAAGGGAAGGAACTCTACACTGGAGAAACCTGACACCCCTGCCTCATCCAGGTGACCTAGGTCAACATGGACAGTGATACATCATGCTGATGGTATGTTCCCTAGACAGGATACAAGAAAAAATGGCACTTTCCCTCTGTGATCTTCCTTACAGAAACTCATAAGCCTAGTCTAATTGTGAGGAAAATAGCAAAGGAATCCCAATAGAGGAGCATCCTACAGATGCTTGACCAGTAATTTTCCAGGTCAGCAAAGACAAGGGAAACGGGAGACTCTCCCAACTAAGAGGACTCTAAGGCCATGTGATGGCTGAATGAATCATGACCTCATTCATGTATGGGATCCTGAAATGCCAAAGTGAAAAACTTTTTTTTTTAATACAAAATGAGTGTGTAGAAGTTTGCATCTGCAATTCCAGCATTTAAAGGGATGAGGCAGGCAGACTGCCACAAGTTTGAGGCCAGCCTGGACTATACCTATTGAGTTCAATTCCAGCCTGGACTACCTGGTGAATTCTAGTCCAGCCTAAGGTACATTGTAAAGCCTCATTTAAAAAAGTAAAAACTACTAGGAGGTGGTGATACATGTCTTTAATCCCAGCACTCAGGAGGCAGGGCAGGTGGATCTCCATGAGTTCGAGACCAGCCTGGTCTACAGAGTGAGTTCCAGGACAGTCAGGGCTACACAGAAAAATTCTTGTCTCTAAAATTTATAAATAATCAAATGCCAGGAAACGCAACAAATCATGACTTTCTCTGTGAGATCTTCTCAATTTTTAAATTAAATTTGTTCTAAAAATTGGAACTGGAGAGATGTCTTTGTGGTTTAGAGCACTTGCTGCCCTTCTTGAGGACCTGAGTTCAGGTCCTAGCACTAACTTCTGGTGGTTCACAACTGTCTAAGTCCAGCTCCAGGAGGATACAATGATTCTGGCCTCTGAGGTTACTTGCACTCATGTGCATATACCCAAATGCATGTGCATATGCACACATGTGCATGTACATACACATACTCACATACTTACACATGGTTAAAATAATAAAAATAAAAAGCATTCTTAAAAATGACATCTACTTAAAAAACTCAATCAGAAAAAGTTATACATACAAACAAGTTTCAGTATTAAAACTACAGAACAAAAAGCTATTCTGCTGATCTTATTTTGACTTTAAGATACAAATCTTGGCTTAAATGAGCAGTAGTTGGTTAAACTTCTATTGGTCACAAGTGTCTTGACTTTTAGTCAATGTTATGAAAAGAAAAAGGGATAAAGAAAAAAAAAGGAAAGAAAAAGAAAAGGAAAAAGTGGAAGCCACCTGAAGAAATTGCTCTGTTTCTTGTCCACCAGGCCTCCTTTTACCCTAACAGTTGTTAGTAACTGACCATTTTGCTTGGTATATAATAATCTCATTGCTATCATCTATGCAAGATGCGCAAGTACTGGGAAAACATGCATATTATGTGCATTATTGCCTCTACTCAGCAGAACAAATTTATGAGGCAGACCCTCATAACTTCACTGTTCTACAGTCGAGGACACTAAGACTCTAGAAGAGAGTGAGAGGACCAAGTTTTAACTAGCTAATCTGCCTCCTAAACTATTCTCCCCAGTACGTCAAACCACCTCCAACATCTGGCTCATGCCCTCCCATCCCTCAGGACCACTGACTCCTGTGCCTTCCTACTTCTCCTTCTCAAGCCATTATGAAAATGAGTTCCAAGTTAAAATACCCCCTTCCTCAAATCCACAGTCTGTCTCAGTTTTCCTGTGTACATATTAACTGTGTGTCGGAGATCATCTCTTGGATGTCTTAACAATCATATCTAACTTAATGTACAAAAACTCATCTCCCAGCCTGCCCCACAAATACTGTTTACTTCTTAGTAAACAACACAAACCTCTATCCTATTGTGCAAGCCAGATACCTGAGCTTTGTCACTGTCACCTCCTCAGCCCTGCAGTCAGGCACTACATCTCTCACGTCTGTCTGTCCATCTCAGCCATCTCCACTACCTCTGTCCCAATTCTGTCGCCAGTATGCCTCCTGGTCTGAAGCACAGCCTCCGGTGAGTCACTGCTCCTGACACAGCCCAGTCATGATGTTCTCAGCAGTCAATGCTCTAACTTTGCTGTTTTCTTTTTTGTCTCTTTCTCCTATATTATTTCACATGTTTGTTTTTAATCAATCATGGTAGATAATACCTGTAATCAGAGCACTCAGGAAATAGAAGCAGGAAGATTGTCCAAGTCTCAGGTAACCCTGGATGTGCCTTATCTCAACACACGCGTGTTTGCGCACGCACTTGACCGCGTGCACTCAATGTGCACACATGTGCACATAGCACACAGTCCAGAGCAAGTACATACATGAAGTCACAGATACTGTGACTAAGAACACAAGCTCTGTACAAGTTTGAACCAGACAAAAACCCAGCACTGAGAAGGGGAAGTGGACAGAGAGTTCCACCCTTAACCATAAAGCTATTTAGATACCTACTGGAAAAGGAAAAATGAGTTTTCTTCAATGCAGTGTCACTGAGTATATCATCCACATTCCAGGACAGGCCCCCATATTCAGGCCCAGGAGTAGTTGACCAACACAGAACAAACTCAATCATTATTCTGTGAGTTTTTTGTTTTGTTTTGATTGATTTGCTTTTTGATTGTTTTGATTTTCATTTTTTGTTTTGCTTTTGAATAAAAGACAGAGAAAGAATATGAAGTTGGATAGGTAGGATCTAGAAGGATTTGGGGGCTGGAAAAGAATAAGATCAAAATATGTTGTATGAAATAAAGTAGAATAGTGTTAGAAAGAAAGGAAGTAAGGGAGGGAGGGAGGGGAGTAAAGGCTAGTGAGACAGTTTAGCAGATAAAGACACTTCCTAAAGAGTCTAGAGCCTGAGTTTCATCCCTAAGATGCCCCCCACCCCCTGGATGAATAGAAGCAACATCTGCAAATTCTTCCCAACAAGCATGAACATGCTGCATATGCTCTCCACCCCCAAAGTAAATAAATGCAAAAATGCTTCAATTGTTTAAAGCATCGTTTATTATTTGTGTGTGTGTGTGTGTGTGTGTCTGTGTGTGTCTGTGTGTCTGTGTGTAGGCTTGAGTGTGGAGGTCAGAGGACAACTTTGTGAACCAGTCCTGTCCTTGCATCCATTTCCGGGCTGGACCTCAGCTCATCAGGCTTGCTCAACACTTTACCTGCTGCCTCCCTCAAGGCTAGCCTCAAACTCTTGGTCCTCCTGCCTCAGTGTCCTTAGTTCTGGAATGATAGACACACTCCCTCACCTTGAGTGTTCAGAGTGTCACACTGTAATATAGGCAGGTATCCAATGTGTAATGATCAAATTGGGCCGATTAGAGTATCTACCACCTCAACATCTACCATCTAACGTCTCTCCTCTCAAGGACTGAAACCCAAGCTCAACAGGCCACTGCATCATTTCAAACCCCTTAATATTGTTCTTGGCTGTAGATAGAATCCAAGCTCCCCCAGGCCTGGAGGCTCCCCTGACCTAGCTCCTGGATATTTCCCCAGACTCTCACCCATCATCATTACTTCCTCTGGCATCCCCCGCCCAATACATCCCCTTTCTACAGTCCTGATCCACTGAGTGACTTTCAGTTCCCCCAAGCCTACCAGCCTTCTCTCAACTGACCTTCTCTCACGGTCTGCTTCCTCTGCCTGGCCACATCATGAGGACACCACACTTTACTCCACAGCCTCGCTCCCAAATCTAACGCCTCTTTGGCCGTCAGGGTTCTGTGTGCTGTGCCTGAGCTCCTTCCACCCAAGCACCTACTACCCTTCTCAGAACAGGGCCTGGGGTAGGCTCTGCTGTCTTTGACCTCTTCTTTCCCCATGCAGACTAGGAGCCCATGCAGGTCTAGATGGGCCTCAGCTTTGTCATCTGTGATGGGGTTTTTGGACAGAGAAAATAGATGCGGAGGTGCCTGATCTTGAATCCAGATCCACGAGCTTTCTGATGTAATGACAAAGTTGTTTTGCGAAGGGTTATTCGCCTTCTTTTCTCATGCCCTCCCTTTGGAAAACCCTAAGGAGGATCACTTTTCTTTGTCTTTCCCTCCTGACGTCCCCCCACCCTTCAGTCTGTAACCCAAACAGGTTCTAAACTAGAATTCTGCTTCAGCCTCTAGAGGGCTGAGATGAGAGAAGTTAGAGTCGGCACATCTGCCTGGGATCCCTATTTCTAAGAAACACAGCATGAAATGCACACGCAGACTTACAAATGCGGCTTCCAGGTTCATATTTCTTAGAGCTCAGGCATCAAATCCAATTTCCGCACTTTAAACATAAGAAAACTAGCCAGGCAGAGTGGTGCGGAACTTTAATCCAAGTACAGGGGAGGCAAAGATAGAAGGACCAGTCAAGGGCATGCTGATATTGAGACCCTGCAACAAAAAAAAAAAAAAAAAAAAGAAAGAAAGAAAGAAAGAAAGAAAGAAACTTGAAAGTCCCAAAGTTGTTGTTGCAGCTTGTTTGTTGCAGGCTGGGCATAGCTGGACTCGATCTCAAATTTCCCTCTTTCCCCTGTCCTTTCTCACCCTCCCTCCCTGTGTCTTTTCTTTCCTGCCTCCCCTTCCAGAGTGCTGGGATTACATACGTGTGCCACCCAAGACCCAGTTTATGTGGTGCTGGGGATTGAACTCAGGGCTTCCTGGATAATAAGCAGAAAGTCTATGACCCAATCCCCACCCCCAGCTTATTCTAGTGTGTGGTGCATGCCTATAATTCTAGCACTCAGGAGGTCGAGGCTGGAGGATCATAAGTTTAAGGTCATCCTTCACTACATACTGAATTCAAAGCCAGACTGGGCTACTCAAGACCCTGCCTCAAAGTGTCTCCCTGCCAAAAAGAATTTCCTGAGCATCAAGTTAAACACAAAGCCATGTGTGCTCTGTGGTTCCCAGACCCATAAAAGGGTTCCAAATTGTCTCAGTTAGGGTTTCTATTGATGTGATGAGACACTATAACTAAAAAGCAAACTGGGGAGGAAAGGATTTATTTGGCTCACACTTCTACACTGCTTTTCATCAGTGCAGGAATATTCAGGACAGAAACTCAAATAGGGCAGGAACCTGGAGGCAAGAGCTGATGCAGAGGCTATGGAGGGAACTATTTACTGGCTTGCTCCTCATAGCTTGCTCAGCCTGCTCTCTTATAGACCTTAGGACCACCAGTCCACAGATGGCACCACACACCATTGGTTGGCTCCTCCTCCATCAATCACTAATTTAAAAAATGTATTGCAGCTAGGTCTTATGGAGGCATTTTCTTAATTAAGTTTTCCTGCTTTCAGATAACTCTAGTTTATATGTTAAGCTGACATAAGACCAGCCATCACACAAGTTATAGATTCTAGGCCCAAGTCTCCAGAAATAGGATACTTCCAGTTCCCATCTCTTGGGACACTCAGTCAAGCCAGTTGCCACCAGAATAACAAAGTGTTCTGAGGTTGCCAGGGTATAAGAAGCTGAAGCCAGATAGAGAAGCTTACAAGGAAAGGGAGCCATGTCAAGAAGTCAAACCTACTGTATGTTCAATATGAAGAAACCATCTTGGAAGCAAATTCTGCAGGCTGGGCAGCCCCAGTGCCCCCAGACCAAAGCACACAGCCAAGGTCAGCCTGAGTCCTTGACTCACAAAAGGATGATGGCCAAAAATAAAATCTGTGTTCTGGGCCCTTGTGGTTTGGGATAGTTTGTTGCACAGAAGTGGATAAATTCAGCACATTCATAATCTTCTGTGATGGGTAGAGGGCAGTTAGATAGACAGGAAGAACACACACTGTTCCTAGCAGTCCTCAAAATGCAAGCAAAATGTTATCTTCAAACACAAAGGTTTGCTTGTATAAAATACTTCTAGTACAAGAGTCCTAAGTTAAATTCTAAGTATTCAGATATGAATATTACAAACATACGTGGATGGCACTATGGAAATTAAAATATGTAATATTCACACTAGGGACCGAGACTGCTTCAGAGTCTGTCAATCTACCACCCTCACACTTCATTTAAACTTGAAATATGTGAAGTTTAGTTGGCTCAAATCTGTAATCCCAGCTCTAAGGAAAATTGTTAAGTTTCAGGCAAGCCTGGACTACATAGTGAGTACCATCCAGTCTGTGCTATGGAGTGAGACCTGTCTGGATGATGACAATGGTGATGGTGATGATGGTGTACGAACTCCAGATAGTTCCCTTGGCCTCTGTATTCTCTGTCATGGTACTTAAAATACTATAAATATTTGTGAATGACTCTCTTTAACCAGGTCTATTTTCCTTTTCTTCTTGTTATTCTGAGACAAGGGCTCATGTAGGTCAGGCTGGCCTTGAACTAAATGTATAGTCAAGAATGGCCTTGAGTTCCTGATCCTCTTGCCCTAGTGCTAGAATTATAGGCATATGGTACCACACATGGGTCTATGCTTTTCTAGTTGCAAAATTAACTTAGTGGGGGCACAAAGCACATTTTTTGATGAAATAAAAATGTAAGTATTATATATCACATACAAGTATTCAATGAAGATATAAAGAAAGGTTGGGCTGGAGTAAGAGTTCTTGATACCCAAGCAAGAGGACCTGACTTCAGATACCAGCACCCATGTAAAAAGAAGAAACACTGGTGTCCATACCCACACCTGTAACTCTAGCACTGAGGTAGGTGGAGAGACAGGAGGATGCTGGGGTATTGGTCTTCAGCCTAGCTTCAGGTTTCATGAAGTGAGAGACACTATCTCAATGTAGTAAGACATACAGTGATAGAGAAGGACACCCAACATGCTCCTGCATACACACACACATATATACACAATTGTAAAAGTTTCCTTAAAAGACAGTAACAAGACTAGATATGATGGTGCACACCTTTAATCCCAGCACTGAGAAGGCAGAGGCAGGTGGATCTCTGAAAATCCAAGATCAGACTGGAGTACAGAGTGAGTTCAAGGACAGCAAGGGCTATACAGAGAAACTCAGTCTCAAAACAAGCAAAACTCAAAACCCAACAAAAACACAAAAGAAAAGAAAAAATATCAAAAGACAGTCTTAACCAGGAATAATCACCACACCTGAAATCCTAGCACCTGGCAGTGAAGGCAGGAAGATGGGCACACACACACACACACACACACACACACACACACACACACAGAGTGCAGTTTAGACTCCACTAAAATACAAGTCTCAGAGAACACTAAGAAACAGGTGTCAGGCCAATGCATAAAAAAGTCACAATGGCTCCCTCTGGAGGTAGCAGCTCATGATGACAATTTGAAAGTCATTCTGAGTCTCCTGGCACAGGTAACAATGGATTCCAGCATCCACCCCTTTTCTTTTCTTGTTTTCTTTTTGTAAATGTATTTCTTTTGTAGAAATGTAGCTAGAGCTAGCCTTGAACTCTTCACCATCTTCCAGCATGGTCTACAGGGTGGTTACACAGAGAAATTCTGTCTTGAAAAACAAGACACTAAATCCCACAGTCCATAACCTAATTTGTGCCAGGGTTTATTCCTTTTATTTTATATGGCATTTTTCCCACATGTCAACATCCTTGGGAGCCTCTGATATACCCAGGCAGACTTAAATAAAGGTCAACATAAATGACTGTAGAAAGTACTAGGAGAGCCAATGATAAAGGGCCAGAGGGGGAAGGCATCTCTCCTGGCAATGCATGGAGTACACAAGGCTCTTGTAGCAAATGCCCTTGCCCGGCCTGCTCAGCCTAAGCCAGTCTATTTACAGCCAAGTTTCCCAGTCCTTTAGCTATAGCCAACTGGCTCTTACCCACTTGAAATGAGACCCAACTTGAGCCATTGGGGTTTTTCCTCTCAAATTCTTGCTGTTGGGATTTTGTGATTTCACTCTATTTCTCCTTCCCACGTGACCTGGAGAGGAGTTCACATTTGGTCTTGTGCTGGGAGAAGCAGAGGAAGTAGATCTGCTAGGAGGAACAACAGTGAAGCAGACAGGCAGAAAGAAACTGAATAGGGACCCAGCCTACAGAGAGCAAGCACCCTGTTTGACTTTTCAATGGCTTTAAAGGACTGCTTCTGCTTCTTCTGGAAGCCTAGCTCAATCTTGCCCTTTGGTTCCATGAAACAAGTTCTTTCTTAAAGGTTGATTTTGAGTTGTGTGCATGTGTGCATCTGCACGAGTTTATGCATAGTAAACTTCCATGGGCACTTGGTGAAATCAGAAGACAGTGTTGGATCCCCTAGAGCTGGAGTTACAGATGCTTGTGAGCCATCTGCAGTGGTGCTGGGGACTGAATCTGGGTCCTCTAAAAAGAGCAGGAAAAATCCTCTACATGGTGAATCCTCTCCCCAACCCTCTTTAAAGCTTCTGTTGGCCCATACTAATTTACCTAATAATGGATTTTATTTTGGCATATGTACAATGTACTTTTATCACATTCACCCTATCTTCTCATTCCCCTCCCACTCATGCTGATCTCCTTCCTCTTCTACATGTCTGTTAATTTTAATGGTGATCCAATCAAGTTTAATTAGGGTTACTTACGGAACTACTAGGCAACTGACCAATGGCTACATCACTAAAGTCTCTCCTTCCCCCATCAATCTTTAACTACTAATTGATCCTTAGGAGTTGGGCCTCATTAGCTCCCCCTCCCACTCTGTTCTACAATAGAATGTTAGGAGGCCCTATTTTTTTTTAAGTAGTAAACATTCTTTTTTTTAAAAAAAAATTAAAATTCATTTTACATACCAACCACAGATTCCCTTCACACCTTTCTCCCACTCCCCACCCCAAGCCTTCCCACCTACCTGCCCCCTTGAAGAGAGTAAGAAATGCCATTTTGTATTCCAGTAGCCACAGAGATAAAATAGAGTTCAGTTCCACATTCCTGGGAGGGGCTTGCCCAGTTCTAGGAGAGAATGAGCTGGCCACCTGGATGATGCAGGTGGGGTCCAGGACTAAAAGGAGTCTTCCATTTTAGAGAACTATGCTAAACTAAAGCAGACAGAGCCCTGAGAAAGAGTCCCTCACTCAGTTCCCAGAGACCATAGCTAGAAACTGCTGTTCACAGAGGGGCAGCATGACCTAAGTTCCAACTGCAGAATCCATAGCACCCTGGCCCTGCTATCTGACCATCAAATGCTCTAGTCAAAATACACCACCATCATTCCTGGGCCAGCTGCACGTTCCAGGGTTGATGGTGGGCTTTCCCCTTCTATAGGAGACATTGTAGGGCACAGAACCAGGATAGCTTGACCATACCCCAAGGATGAGCTACAGGACCCTGCACAGAACTAGCCCAAAATAATAACCAATCAAAAGCCTGACCCGTTGTTACCAGGCACCCCCACCCTAGTCTGGAAAGCCCCTAGCACAAGCCAATTAGCTAATGACTCCTACCATTATCCTCACCTGAACCCAATTCACAGCCTCGGGCTATAAAAGGAGCTTCCCCCCCCCCAGGCCCTAATCAACCCTCCTGCATTCCGGTGTAACAGACATCAGGAGTGATTCACGAGCTAGCTGGTCTCTATTCAATAAACCTTGCTTTTGCATTCTGCTATGTCCTTGTCTCCGGTGGTGGTCTCTCCAGGGTCTAGACTTTGGGCATAACACCCTCTGAAAATGTAAGGCCTCCCAATGGGGAGTCAGCAAAGCTTGGTACATTCAGTTGGGGCAGGTCCAAGCCTCTCTCCCCCAGTAAGGCTGTGCAAGGTGTCCCTCCATAGGTAATGGGCTCCCAAAAAGCCAGCTCCTGCACCAGGGATAGATCCTGGATAGATCCCATTGCCAGGAACCCCTCAAATAGTCCAAGCTACACAACTGTCCTCTGTATGCAAAGGGGATAGGACTGATCTTGTGCTAGTCTAGTGGAAGTAAGCAATCACAGGGCTGCTTTGGATTCAAAGAGTACAATGAGCAGGCAGGGCCTGGTCAAGTGACTATTTAATTCCATCACTCAGGAGTTCAAGGCCAACCTGGTCTATATATTAAGCTCCAGGGCAACAAAACCACACTGAGAGACCCTGTCTCAAAAAAAAATAAAAATAAAGAATGTTTATAGCTCCAGATGACCTAGGTTTGTTTATTAGCATCTACATTCTAGAGGACCCAAGTTTATTTCTCAGCATCCACATTTTAGAGGATCCAAGCTTGTTTCTGAGGATTCATATCAGTTGGCTTACAAACTGTAACTCTATGCTGACACTCTCTTCTGGCATCTGTGGAATCAGAACATGTGTCATACACACAAACACATGAAAAATTTTAAAATTAAAAATAAATGCCTGCTCATCATGGAAAATATAATTCTTTGTAGTAACACACAATGTCATCGTGTCTATAGCCTGGGAAATATAAAGAAAAATAATTGCTACTTTATTCACTGTGTACATATGCATCAATGCACTCATTTTATATTATGGCTCATCTCATATGAAACTCATCCCTTCATCCATTCACACTCCCATTCATCTGCCTATTCAGTCGACTGAGTAACTTGTTCTTTTTTTAATTATTTAGCTTTATTTATGTGCATTGGTATGAAGGTGTCAGATCTCTGAAACAGGAGTTGCAGACAGTTGTGAGCTGCCATGTGAGAGCTGGGAACTGAACCCGGGTCCTCTGGGAGAACAGCCAGTGCTCCTAACCCCTGAGCCATCTCTCCAGCCCCAATAACTTGTTCTACTAGTTGCTGATATGTGAAAACAAACACCAGTGTGCAACCCATGTTGTGTCTATCCTGCAGAGTTAGTCTGGTGGAAAGGCAGAAATCAAAGAATCAACCAGATATGCAAGCTTACAGTTATAACTGTGAGGTGAATATATCCAGAAGCTGGTTGAAGAGGTAAGCGTAACTGAACTGGGAGGAGATGGGAACTTCAGGGAGGGTCTCCCTGTGGCGATAAAGTTAGAAAATGAAGGGGAACTGCATTCCCAGATAAGAGGACAGCAACTGGTCCTGTGAGGGGCAGACCCACGTGTCTGACCCCAGCTTAGTGAGTAGATTGGAAACATGCTGTATTTCTTTTGAGTCATTTCTGGGAGTGAGCCTTGCTCCAAGGACACTGTGAAAGAAGCAAAGGCACGGGGTGAGAGTTGTGTCTGGCAGAGCTCACTCTGGCTGGCAGGGTAGTGCTGTGGGCCTAGCCTTTCTCAGAACTGGCATTGTTGGTATTTGGGTCAGGATAATTCTGTTGAGGACTAATCCACGCAAGTCATAGGTGTTTAAACCATCCCTAGTGGATGCTTTTAGTGGCACCTCCCCTCCTATTTACAACCAGAACTGTCTCAAGACATTGTCAAATGTCCCTAGGGACCAAATCACTCCTCCTGGGCTGACTGTGCCAAACCATAGCCTTTGTTTAATTCTCTTGGTTGACTGTCTCATTTCTCTCTATCCAAACAGAGTCATACCTAGTCTTGACCATGGCACCCTAGCAGATCACACTTGGGGCTGGTTCTCCACTCGCTCTCTAAAGCTTGGGTTTGATTTTTTTAGATAACCATTCCTGAAAAAAAATGTCATCATAGAAGTATAATTATTTTTGAGGGGCCTGGAAGGATGGCTCAGCGGTTAAGAGCACTGGTTGTTCTTCCAGAGGACCTGAGTTCGATTCCCAGCATCCACATGGCATCTAACAACTGTTTGTAATTCCTGACACCTTTACACCAATAAATATTTTTTTTAAAACTTTATTTTATTTATTTATTTGCCTTGGTGTTGCCTGAAACTGGAACTACAGACTTCTTCTTCTTTTTTTTTTTTTTAAAAAAAAGAAGTATAATTATTTTTGAGACAGGGTTTGTGTAGCCTTGGCTGTCCTGGAACTCACCCTGTAGACCAGACTGGCCTTGAACTCAGAGATCTGCCTACCTCTGCTTCCTGAGTGCTGGGATTAAAGGTGTGTGCCACTACTGCCCAGAAGCACAAATAATTAACACTCCACCCACTATTCCAAGAATTTACAAAATGTATTCCCTATTCAACAGGGTTCTTATTTTAAGCCTAGGCTAACATCAACCTAGCTTGATTTGAGCACTTAAGGTGTTCACACCTATAATTCCAGCACTTGGGAGGTAAAGGAAGGATCAGTTCAAAGCTGCCCTTAGCTACATAGTGAGTTTTAGACCACACTGGGATAAAAGACTCTGTCTCAAAAAACCAAACCAAACCAAACCAAAAAAGCCCACCTAACTGACATTACCAAGAATAAAGTTTAACTTTTTTCAATCTGTAAAATGGGAGTAAGTTGTTAGAATTGGCCCTGTATAGGGACTAAAGAGATGGCTTAGCAATTAGAGTACATTCTGCTCTTTTAGAGTTCAGCTCCCAGCACCATTAGGTAATTCACAAATACCTGTCACTCCAGTTCCAGGGGATCCAACAACCTCTTTGCTATCTTTGGGCACCTGCACTCATGTATGTACATATTCACACAGACACATACATATACAGAATTAAAAATGAAAGTAGGGGCTGGAAAGCTGGAGAGATGGTTCAGTGGTTAAGAGCACTGACTGCTTTTTTAGAGGACTTGAGTTCAATTCCCAGCACCCTACATGGCAACTCACAACTTGACTGCCCAGTTCCAGGGGACACCCTCACACAGATATACATGCAGGCAAAACACCAATGCAGATAAGAAAAATAATTTTTCAGCTCACACCCACTTTTAACTCCAGTTTCAGAGGATTTGATGTTACTTTTGGGCCTCTGAGTTGACAAAGAAATGTACATAGTGCACATACATACATGCACACACACATACATATAGAATAACTAAAATTTTTAAAAATTTAATAAAGAATTGGTTCTTTACAAAGATTTGTAAAGATTTTTACCAACCTGTTTATTCTGTAGCTCACCCTGGCCTTGAACTTCTGATTCTCCTGCTTCTGACTTTCAGGTGCTGGGACTACAGATGTGCACCACCACTGCTGCTTTATATGGTGCTGGTAACTGATCCCAAGGCTTCACTCACATGCTAGGCAACCACTACCAATTGACCTATTCTTAATTTTAAGTTCAGAATGACCTGGACCTCACTTTATAGCCTAGGCTGGCCTTGGGCTAAAGGTAATCCTAACTCAGCCTTTCAAGTGTTAGGATTGCAGGTGTGAAGCACCAAACCAAGCAAATTGTTACCATTGTTTCAGAGACGGAGCTGGAATCCAAACCCAGTAATGACTGCCTTCTTTGCAAGGTAACTCTAGCAATCCTGGAATGTAAAGGGCCTAGTACCTTCTGATTTCTTGAATTGGCTCCCTTCACAAGATCCCTTTCCACTGAAGGCACCGTACTTTATCCAGCATATACTGCTGCAATTGGGAAACCCCCAAGCTTTCACCCAGCTCACTCCCTAAATAGTCTACATGTTGGGTGTGGACACTTGTAGCACTCAGAAGGCAAGGCAGGTTAATGAGTTTGAGGCCAGCCAGTGCTAGTCAGGATCCAAAAAAGTTTTTACCAGGTGGTGGCCGGCACACACCTTTAATCCCAGCACTTAGAGAGGCAGATGGATCTCTCAATTTCCAGGCTAGCCTGGTCTACAGATTGAATTTTCAGGACATCCAGGGCTACACAGAGAAATCCTGTCTTAAAACAAAACTCTACATACAGCCAAACCTAGCACTTATGAGCATTGTCAGTTTCCTTCCTAACCCAGTGCTTGCTCCAGTTTGTAGACTGTTCCACTGAGACTCACAGCTAATTGACTCCAGATAACCCTCAACCACCACTTTGCTGCTGTCTTTTTTTCCAGGTCAGAGGATATGCAGCATCATGCCACCACCATATCCTCTTTCATTTCTAACTATAATCCTACCTATTCAAAGTCCCAAGAGAAAGCTGACACACCTTTAGTGTCTTGTCACCTTGGCCTTCTCACTTACCATTCCAGGTTGTCAGGATGCTCTTCCAACTTTTTCTGAAAGATTCTAAAATAATGTGCACATGAGCATATAAAAAATGTTTTTGAGACAGGATCTATGTGGTGCTGGCTGTCCTGGATTATGTAGGCCATGGAGGAATTCTGGGATTAAAGGTGTGCCACTATACCTAGCTATAAATAATGCCTATTATATTTAAATTTATGCATTTGTTGTCTATGTACATAATTTATAGACTGTAAGACAGTGGAGACATTGGACCTTCTAGGCTTGCCTACATGAGACCCCAAGCTCTATCCAGCACAAGTGGAGCCTACTGAGATGGTTGTTGGTAAAGTCCTGCCTTGCAAACCTACCAACCCAAATTCTCCACCTGGAACACACATAAAATAATTCTAAAGTTGTCCTCTGGCCTCCATAAAACACTATCTTAAGGTTTAAAAAAAAAAACTTAGGTGCATGGTTGCTTGCCTTTGTGTGTACAGAGGAACTAGCCCAAGCTGGTGTAATAGGGTTAGGGTGCTAGGACCCAAATCCAGAAATTCTGCAAGAACCCCAAGCACCCAATCTCCCCAGCTCCTAGAGAACAATTCACACATACAGAAGACACAGTGGTGGCAGTTGGGCTGACCATTGCTGCAGGATTCCCAGGCTGTTTTTTTTTTTTTTTTTTTTTTAATAAAAAAACTTTATTTTTATTTTTTTATTTATGTATTTGCCTTGGTGTTTGCTTGGAACTGGAACTACAGACAGTTGTTAGCTGCCATGTGGGTGCTGGGAATTGAACCCCGGGTCCTCTGGAAGAGCAGAGGGTGCTCTTAACCGCTGAGCCATCTCTCCAGCCCCCCAGGCTGTTGTTTTAAGCCACGTGGAGCCTTAATCAAAGAGGCTACCAAAATCTGCCTTCAGTGGGACACTATAGAGCTGGTTTTGAACTGATGACAAAACTGGGAGACAGCATTAAAAGTAGGTATAAGGCTTATTGCCAATAAAGATTGGGGAATGCTCATCGAAAAAATAAACTCTTAAACCACCCAGATAATGGAGGATTCTCCTTAGAAAGCAGCCCCCCAAATCAATGAAGCCAGAGACTCACTAGGTCAAGCTAAAAAATAAATGTGAATATCTGCTAGTCTACACATGATCATTTTTATGTTAAAACACCTCAGAGCTATATTTGAGAATAGCATGGCATAAAAAAGCAGAAGCTTATTAGATCTGGTAGGGAAAGGAAAATAATTCAGTACTTTCACAAGCTGGAACAGCAGTTTGAAAGGTTCTATATTTTATTACTGAACAAACCACTCCCCCAACTTAAACACGACCAGGACTCCAGGTTAAAGATGTTGAACTCCATCTGACAGGGTTGACTGGATGCTGAACTCCACCTGGTAGGACTGACTGATGACCATGATTCAGTATGGACTCTTGTCTTGCCATTCTGGGAATCCTTACAGACCCAG
>PVIH01021480.1:0-29644 GCA_004025045.1 Sigmodon hispidus | reverse complement strand
CTCAATTCTATTCCATTGGTCCACAAGTCTGTTTTTATGCCAGTACCAAGCTGTTTTTATTACTGTAGCTCTATAGTATAGCTTGAAGTCAGGGATGGTGATACCTCCTGAGGTTCTTTTGTTGAGTCTTTCATGGCTTTTTTATCTGTATTTCCTATTTCTCCTTCTTAAAGGGCTATCTTTACCCCCTTTTTTTCTTCTCTCTCTCTCTGTGAAGCCTATGCATATTTTACATACATTGTACCCCATTTAGAGGTTTTGTGAGTCTAAATCTGTCTTATTGAGAATTCTTAATCATTTTCTAACTCAAAGAGCTTTTAAATTGTGGGTATCACTTTAATTGCTGACTCCTCCCCTTTTGGTGGCTTTTCAATATGGCGGAGGAGCCCAGAGCCGATTCAGAAAATGTTGCTACCAGAAAAACCTTTTTCAACTCTGTTTCCTTTCTGTTCAATATAAGCGGAAACCTTAAATCAATCACACTTATGCCAAGCCTTTCGCGAAATGTATGAGTTTAAACTGTGAGCCGTGGACGCGCCATTTTTAAATTCCTGCCTGAACACCACGCTGTCTCTGTACCATAAATCAATTCAAATATGCAATTCAGAAAGCCGCTTTTGGCTCTGTTTCAATGATCTAGACCGCTCTTTAAGCTTTTTAAACTTTCTCAGGCTTTATGCGGGTGGGTGTTCAGCCCCTGTTGGGAAGCCATCTGTTGTAGTATGTTTTCCTGGCACCCCTGGGCTGTTTTGACTTAATACAACAAGACATGGGAGGAAAGAAAGGGTAGAAGTGATATAAATGCCATAGTCATGTACAAAAGTCTAAATAAACACATAAGTAGGTTAAATGCCCCTTTGTATTTTGAAACAATGTTTTATGTCAGAGCCCATTAAATGTCTGTCTTTAAAAAACAGTTATCACATACAGAAATGACTGAGAATACTTCGATTATCACTGTGCTTTCATTTAGTACAGAAACATTTACACTGAACATTCATATCATGGCTTTATTATCATCATCCTCATTTTTCATACCATTAAGTGTCAAAATCATTTATAATTGAAACAAGATACTGTTACACAGTTAAAAAATAAGGCGTATACTGTATTGGATTAAGACATCTGCATGTTTATAAGGTTAGAATGTCATCCAGAGATTTGACTGAAATAAGAGACATGGTTCACTTCCTTATGCAGCACATCACTGAGGTGGGCATGTGCATGTGCAAATCTGCTGCAGTGTCAGTTTGCCTTTAGGAAGTTTCTCATGGCCTATCCTGTGGATTCCCTCCTCATATGTATACATGTAAGCATATGAATATGCATAAATTTATTTATGCATATATTATTTATTTATTATTTATGTGACTGCTTTGCCTCCGTGTATGTATTTATGTATACTACATGTGTGCCTGGTGCTTGTGACAGTCAGAATACAGTGTAGGAATTTAGATGCCCTGGATTGTACTTACAGATGGCTGTGAGCCATCATGTGGATGCTGGGAAGCAAACCCATGTCCTTTGCAAGAGTAAACTAGTGTTCTTTACTTCAGAACCATCTCTTTAGCCCTTTGTCAGTGTCTCTTAATTGTTTCTCTTCCTTTTTTCTTCTTGAACTTGCCTATAAAAGTATAGCCATGACTTCCTCCTTAAGTTTCTACCATCTTATTTTTTTATAATGGAACAAATGTAATTAAAATACAATTTACTTAATTTTAAATTCATGGTATGTTTTCTGCAGTCACCAGTGAAACTTCATAAATGCCATTTCTCTGTTTAGTTGTTACCATGTATTTCGAGTAACATTTTTAAGCTCATATTTTTGACAGGATCATTATTTTCTTTTTGGAGTGCTGTGTTATAACTCTGGAAACATTATTTTGCTTCAGGCAGTCCCTGTTCTAACAGGGTTCTACAGCATTGTTCTTTCTCTCTGGTAACCACATTCTTCAGATACAAGCTTATTTTCCTACCTCAGGAGGGAGAATTCACTTGTCTCCTAGAGTGCTGGGTCCTTGGAATAGAGTGTCAAAACCCTTAACAAGAGGGGTGCACATCTGATTGTGAGTTATGAGTTATGAGAACTATAGATATGGAGATGCTTCTATGGGTGACTTAACCAAGCTGGGAGAAACTTCTTGAAGTTCATATATATATTTCTTGAAGTTAATTTTGCCTGTAAACTAACTTCTATTAAAGTATGTTAACTTTTTATTATAATGGAAAATGTCTTACCTCATCTCTTCCCCTTCTCACATTCTTTTACCAGTCTGAATATGTCATTTTAAAGCTGTCATATTGAGTTATATGACACAAAATTATCTAACTTTTATAAAATAAGCCATGTTCTATTTAGATCCTCTAAGTGCCTCAACTACATATGAATCTTCTCATTCTTCATATATGTCTTGATTTTACCATTATTTTTAATGAATGTTATGCTTTCATGATTTTTTGCATATTTTTATAACCTGACTTTTAGAGACAGTGCTATATTTCTGTTATCAGGTGTTAGAATATTTTATGATCTAAATCAGGAGAAACAATTATTAGGTCCTAAATTCTATAATGAATATTGACAAAACATCTTTTAAAATGAGTTGAGAACTTGTATTTCCTCAAGAAGCATATGAAATTTAGTTTCTCCTCATTCTTAACAACACTTGACATTGTCAGACATTTTAAGTTTTTGTCACTTCTGATCACAATAAATGGTCTCTTTTTTCCTCCTGCTGATTCCCCTCCTCCTCGTCCTCCTCGTCCTCATCCTCGTCCGCCTCCTCCTCCTCCTCTTCCTCTTTCAGTGGTTGGAATGAGTAAAGTGTCTCTTGTAGGTTTCCTTTACAAAGGCATTAATCCATTCATACAACTCCACTCTCTTAATCTCATCATTTCCCAAAGTTCCAACTCTTAATACCAATTTGAGGCTTAGGATTTTAACAAGGGACCTGTAATGAAGGGTACAGTCATTCCAACTTTTGCAAAAAGTGTGCATCAATTGCCGTTTAGTCTTATTCAGTTTCTTTTTATTTAATTTTTGAGATTACAATATAATTACACCATTTCTCTTTCTCCTCCATCCAAACCCTACCAAATAGCCTGAAACTTACCTTGTAACCTATCTTGGCCTCAAGATCAAGGTATTCATAACTCTATCATTTGAGTCCTGGAATTATTATTATGCACTACCAAGCCATCACCATATATCCACTTGATCTAGTGTTCTATTACCAGAAATTCAGGTCATAGACACATACATGTCTGTAATATACATATATCTGGGAACCTTCAGGGTTTTGTTGATATTGTGAACTGTGTCTCTTTATTTTATTTTATATTTGGTTGTTGCTACCATATTCAAACAATGCCAATTTTTATATTTTAGTCTGAAATTCTACAGCTTTGTTGTATTGCTTTATGAATTTTCCTAGATAGGGTATATTATGTTCTGTATTGTATATAGGTTATCAAGTAAATCAATTATGTTAGCATTCTCCCCTTTCTTTCCAAAACTGTATTGCTCATCCTATTTCTGTGACCAGAGTCTCCAGTGCAGTCCTAAATGGTAGAATTGAGAATCTCAAAGGGAAAAGGACAAAAAGAGGAGAAAAATAAGTAGCTGGGTTTATTCGAGTTTAGTGAAAAGATGGCAGTTAATGCATTGTTATGATTTTGATTGAACAGAGAGATTGAATATCTAGCAGGATGCTACTGTTGCTGCTGGTGGTGGTAGTCAGAATAGTGACAGATAATATTTTAATATCTGTCATAGTGCTTTTGGGAACTATGCCTGAGAAAGTTATATAAAGATCTTAATAATTCTTATTGTAATCTTAAAAATAAAAAAGTGAACCTTGGAGTAACATACTCATGTTCATACACTTGGTAATTGATAGCTGTAGGAAACCAGCCCAAGAGCTTTTTCTTAGAACTCTCAACATAGAGATGATAATGGATGTTCAATGGTACTTACCTCTTGGGATGTTGAGGAGGGGAGATCATTACACTCAAGACTTGGGGGTCAATCAGGATTAGGTAGCAAGGCCCACCTCAAGAAAAGAAAGCAATGCACATAATGGATTTCAATTCCAATATAATTTCAAGTGCATTTTACTTCTTGTTCAAGAAGTTTTTTGATCATGGATTCAAAACCCATTAAATATGTACTAAATATTTGGGGCAGTCTAAGAAATCTAAACCAGTATTTCTTCAAAACTGTTTATGTGTTCTAAAGCAAGCAAAAGAGAATGTAACCAACAATAGTTTCATTCACAGTTAAAGTAGTGTTGTAGGCAAAAGTACACTCAACATTATGTTTGAGTCCAGAGACAGATTCCCTACTGATATTATCTATTTGGCCCTTCTGTAAATTAATCTTTACTTATATACTTTTAAGTCATCTCTGATAGAAATCATAAATAATAAGGTTATAAGAATACCTTTAGAAACAGATGAACAGATTTGTGTTCTTCCACAATGCCAAAATGTGTTGAAAAATAATAAAATGTCATGGTACAGTAGTTTCTTTGGTAGCAAATTGCCAAATAGTCTTAATTCCCTTGATACCCATCAGAAGCAAAAAACAAAAAAAAAATGATTTTTTTCATCCAATCCTTACTACTAATATTAAGTTTTAGATCACATATTACAGTTGATACATCACTCTGCATATGTTGTGTGCATTCTGTTTGCTGCAGAATAGCTACAAAGAATTAAAGAGGTCCTAACAAAGTTCAAACAGTTTAAAAGAGGCCTGAGCTACAGAAGCATGAAGCTGAGGTGGATGCAGAGAGTCTCTACAGGAGTAAGATAACTAACCTCGCTGGTATTCTACCTGAGCTGTTCCTGCTGATGCAGAGTTAATATCTGCAGGATCAGAGTTGAGCCAAGCTTCAGCATTGAGTTAAACTGCAGGAGCAAGGTACAGCAAATATCAGTAGGGAATCTCTTTCCAGGCTTTTGTATCATTTTAAGTATAATTTTATCTACAGCACTACTTTAACTAAGGAGGCTATGGAGGGATATGATAGGACTAGGTTCAGATAGGCTTACATGCATATGGACAGATGACAATTTGAGTATTTTATGTCAACAGTGTAACCAAGTCAACTATGAATATGATAATTCAGGAGTTCTCTGCCTGTTGGTATGGTCATATGACAGGTCAGTGGAGGGTAGTATTGGATGTCCTCTATTTGGGGTCTTGGTGACCATGTTACACTCTTTCCTCATTCTGGTGTGTTGAATAAGTTGCTTGGGATTGGTTTCCCTGGTGTGATTTTTATACTTTCATGTGCTCATAAGGTTCCAGTTTATTTTGATAAATTTATAGGGTAGCAACTCTTCTTACTTGTGTGAATATCTTCTTTATCAGTCTGTGGCTTGGGAGCACTCTCTACAAGCCATCAAAGCTCAGTGTGATCTTTCTGCATTTTCACTCAAAGTGGAGTCAAATGCTACTTATAAAATAGAATCTCTGAGGGCAAGTGCAGCCTAAAACACATCATTTTCTACAATGTCTTTTAAATTAGAGCATGCACAGTTTGACTTTAAAATATGACATACACATATTTCTCTGGCAGCTTCCCATGTACTTGACTTTTTAAAAATGAACAGAAGAAAAATATTATATTTATCATTAAATAATAATTTTATAAATTATAAATTTGTACTTCAAAATCCATAATACTCTAAGTTGAATTTTGAAATTCCAATATTATCCTAGATATATTTAAACTCATAATTTTCACCTTGCTATATAAGAGCTTCATGATTAAAAATGGGTGTGAGTACTTCTAAGTATTATTTATATATTTGCTAGTAAGGTAAAGTAAGTTGCAGGAATCAACTGGGAAATTATATATGTACAGTATATGCACACAAACATGAGCTTTTGCTTCTGTATTTGCATATTGACCACTTGAATATTCAGAGGCCACAGAAGCCAGAAGAATTCATCTGATCATGGATAACTGGACCTGCCAGGTCAGTGCTGGGAACTAAACCAGAGTCCACAACAAGTCCTTTAATGTTAGATCTATCTCTCCAACCCAAGAAATGGTCTATTTCAACTCCTTAGAGAGCTGAGGGCTTGACTCTGTGGTAGGTCTTATATTTATTATATACAAAATCTTAAATTCAATCTACAAGAAAAAATATTTACATTTAACAATAAAAGTGTTATACATAAACAGGTGAAAGTTCCTTAAGTTCATAAAAGAGCACTAAAAACCCTCCATTATACACTAGTCCTAGCTATAGTAGGCATGTGTATATGAAAGCAAATGCACCCGTGGGTATGGTATAAAATTTAGAAAGGAGAACAAAAGAAAATAATTAAAAAGAAAAATCCATGATAATGAGTTTACATATACAGCATACTTTGCTTATGTCCTCTGAATAATCTCTTAATGTATAACATATTTTCAAAGCAAACTAATTCTTTAACTGGACAGTGTGTCCACGTGTGATTTTATGAAGGACTGTGGTCACCTTTCTTGGAGATCTGAATTTTAAACTCTGTTTCTCTTGGTTTGAGTATTTCTACAGGTGGTAGTTCTTTGTGAGTACTACTAATGAGTTTATTTTAGTCTTTGAATATGAATTTTAAATATCTATAAGAACTGTGAATATTATTAGAAAAATGTTTAAAAGACATAAATTTGAACTTTTTGTATATTCCTGGGACTATTGACTTATTGTCCCTTAACCTGAAAAGATATTGTACCAGGAATGCTGTAATACTAAATTGCTTTATCGTTTCTTAATAAATAGTATATATAACATATATAATAAGTATATACAATGTACAATATAAAATGTATATTTATTAAAAAATTATATATGTGTATATATATTTAAAAGAAACGAAAAGTCCCAAATGAAACAATGAAATTTAAGAACCCCCTAGTAGGTAACATACTCAGGGAAAGCTCAAGACACTAACATTGAGTAAAGTAAAGAAAATCAGTTTACAAGCTTAGAGTCATTTGTTAGACTTGTCATTAACTTACCTCCAAGTTTCAGTTCTTCTAACAATCAGTACTTTAACTCACAGGAGTTTAAGGTCCTGGTGATTATTCCTCTATACTGCTACTGTCTTTTTAGCACACAGCAGCTACTCTAGGCATGACTCTGCATTTCAGTTGGTGGAAGTTGCTTGTGAGATATCTTTCCATGGAATCAAGGAAGACTTGACAGCATTGCATACTTCAATGTAAAAGCTTATTTTTCTTTAGCCTTAGAATAAACTTTTATTATTTTTAGGTGGGAAACAGACCTATATCTCATTTTATTTTCCACTGGATTTAGATAGGGTTTCAGTGTGACTAACAAGCTGTGACTCATGCAGCTTAGATTTGTAATTAATCATAGGCCTAAGATCCATCAAAAAACCTTTCTTGTGGAAGATTCCTTGTGGTTGTAGACCTAGTCCCAGCCATCTTCCTTCTCCACCCATTAAGTATGTCAAGTCACCATGGTCTGATTAGAACTATGGACAGTAAGAACAGCACCTTGGTTCAGTACATCTCAAAATCTTAAGACAGACCATTTCTCTTTCAATAGTTTCTGTCCATTTTCTTGTGATACCATTTCTTTCAAGAGCTGATGGTGCCTCCTGTTCTCAAATGAACAAAGTGTTTTTCCTGGGTGTATTGTCTTTGTAAAACAAAGTGTTGCTATAATGTGAAAAATCCTGATAAGAGGCCTTTCCTGCTGAGCTCAGGCTCTATTAAAAAGGCCCTGGAGCATCCATTGTGGGATTCTGTAGCCTCCTCTTGAAAAGTCAAAGTCAAAACTTTTAAAGCTTTTAAGAAAAGAGAGAAGAGAAGTAAAGCGGGGAGGGAGGCAGATACACACAGACACACAGACACAGACTATGAAATAATTAACACTTAGAAGGGAGCTGACTCTGCAAACAAGAGTGATGAGAATTAGCATTGGTGCATAAGAGTGAGATAATGTCATTTAGAGCTCTGTGCATGGGCAGATGCTGGGGGCCAGGAAAGCCCTCATTGCTGTATACAGAGAGAGTCTCTTGCTACAGTTCATTAGGCAGCAGACATAGGAGGGAAAGAGGAGAATAGACTTCCTGGCTGCTGGAAACATAAAGAAGAGAGAACAAAGACAGCAGGCAAATTCGTGGAACCTAAAACAAGGAAGATGAAGAGCAATGTATGGTGGCTTAAAATGTCACAGGAGCACAATGAAGTGAATGAAATACAAGCAGCAAGGTTCAGTAAAATGAAGTGTAACTATGTGTTACATAGTGATTACTATTCTTACACCTCACTGTATATTAAGAGATCAATGTCCTAAGGACAAGTCTAATATCTTCTTTCTCAGAAAACATATGGTGATCTTACCAAGGTTTATTATTTGCCACATCTACTAAATGTTTAAAGATATAACTCAAGTTATAAAAATCAAAAACAAAAAAGAACTTGGATATATGAGCTGGAGAGGTGGCTCAGTGGATATAATCTATCAAGCATGGAGGCCTGAGATCACATCCCCAGGATTCAAATAAATACATGTGCCTGTAACTCTAGTGCTTTGAGGGTTGGAGACAAGATCACAGGAGATTTTTCGCTGCCCCTTTACCTCCAGGTTCAGTGAGGTTCAGGTGCCGACTCCAGAGAATAACATGAAAAGTGATAAGTGTCTTCCTTTGGCTTTTATAGTACATGCATGCATGCATGCGCGCAAACACACACACACACACACACACACACACACACACACACAATTAAAATCACTTTATCAGAACTCAGCAACATAAAGTGGACACTTTATACTTAAAGAAACACTTTATAAATAATTACTAATTCTAAAAATTTTGTAAGACTACTTTTTGATTTTCCCAGGGAAAATCCTAAACAGAAACATTCATGAATAAGGAGGGTACAGGTAGTGGCATTTGTCTAGCATGGTGCTGGGAATGTACCTGCCATCCCAAGGGACAACCTACTTTGCTTGGTCACAAATTACTGTGCCCACTGCCTTGAGAGACTAACACTAGATCTTACTGATAAATCACTGATACACTAATATGTGCATATACATTCTGGTGAATTTGAGTATGTGTCTACACCCATAATAAAAATCACCACAGTGAAAGCAGTATACATATGCTGTGCCTCTCACATTCTTTTGTGTTTTTTGTTTGTTTCTTTGCTTGTTTTATATTTTGTAGTGGGAACACTAAACATCAGATGTGAGCTCCTCACTTATTTCAAACTGGGCAATAATCATATTGCTGATTGTGAGAATTATACTACATGGTGATCTCTAAAACTTGTTTTATTTGTGTAACTGAGAATGTTCATAGGGTTACTTATGTCTATGGCAATTCTCTGTCTCTCAGAGGTCTTTGGAGGAGGTTTATTGGAGGATCTTAGTAGCTATTAGGTTGCACTGGAAAAAGTCATTAGAAAAAAAAAAGCTATAACCCAGGAGGTTGTAGCTTCATGGCAGGGGCTTCTTCTATGGGTAGCTATGCCTGGAGTTCAGAAACTGTAACATCACTTGTACCATCTGAGATGAAATTTTTGGACACAGAAGCACAGGTACTACCATGACTTAGTTCTTTATGTGAACAGCTTTGTATTTGAGAAATTATCTAATAAGAAGCCATCACATCTTATGTAAGAGTAAACCAGGGGTTCCAGTGACAATATTTGTAAAAAAAATCGCATAAAAACACTCTAGAAAGAATGATAAACATTAAGATTGACAAGAAACATCTGGCCCTTCAGAGCGATTTCATGACTCTCCTAAGAGAATTCCAGTAATTAAAATGAATTCAAGTAGCTGTGAGACTCTTAATGATATTAATAAAATATTATACAGGAGTATGGGAAGGATTTTATGGAATGTAAATGATACTGGGTAAGTAGTGTCAGGCAATTTTATTTTATTTTAAGAGATTTAAACATAGAGCAAGATTAATTTGATGAAAAAGCTATACTCCTAAGAGGACTATTTAATAGATGAGCATGTGAGTCATAGGCAAAGCCAATGCCCATGAGTATGGACTCACCAAGAACAAATCACATCAAACCTACCTTATTCCCTTGTTTGATCGATTTCTGAGACTTGTAACCTGGGTATTGTTACATTTAAATTAATTTTATTAATGCTGTTGATGATTTGAGGTGTAAAAATCTTCAGAAAGTATATGATTATTTAATTATAAAACTTCCAATATCTACAAATAGTTGGATGAACATATTCAAAAATTGTCAAATCAGATATTGTAGAAAATTATTAAAATTTGAGATAGGTTATTGTATAAAAAAGGCTTCATGTCCAAATAATATGTGTCCAAAGACTCTTGGTACCCTGTCTGATGATTTTTATCACTACAACCCAGGATAAAATGCCTTCAAAGTGTAGAAAGTCAAGACAATTTACAAAAACACATGTAACTAATATCTTTCCCTTTAAGTCCTGATACAGTATTATGTAATCTTTGGTTTGCAAGGAAAACTTAAAAAAATGAAATTGTTTGACTTACCCATTAAGCTTAGTACCCAGAACCCACATATGTAGCCCCACCATCATATTTAATCCTTGTCCCAATAAGGAAATATATTAACCAACTAAAGTTTTAACAACTTAATTTTAAAACAGAAGATGGTGATCTCTACTATTAAAGCAAGACCTGCCTATCAGTGTCCATTTATCTTTAAATCTGAAAATAATATCATTCAAATATCTGCAAATAGACTCTCAGATATTCTAAGATCTTGGAGCCAGTAGTAATTACCTTTTTTCTAACAACACCATCTATACGATAGCTTATCATCAATATAAAAAGTAAGCATTCTACAGTTCACCTTTCCCACTACATGCTGAGCCTAACATTCCTTTAAGGGTCTACCTTAACATTTTATCTGAATAAACAATATGTATACTATCAAGGACTAATAGAAAAATGACATTTTTTACTCCACCACAAAAGAGCAAAGCAATGCAAAGAACATAGTCTGGAGGTCTCTGCTATTCATAACACAATGTCCTAAAAGGTGGAATCTCTCCTCCATCAGCATCATCCCCATACGTCCACTTGAAAGCCATTCCCTTTGTCCTTTTTCCATAATGAGGACAGAATCTTTATTAGACCAATCAGTTGTTTTAGACAGGCAAAGTAGCACATCTTCACAGAGTTAAACAAATGCAACATTAAAGAATGCAACACATCTTTGCATCATTAAACAAATAAAACAAATTCTTAATTTATATTCTACAATACAGTCATGATTGAGTTTATGACATGGAACCATGTGAATGCAGGCTCTGCAAAGCTATAATGACAATGGACATGTGGCTATCCCAGGAAAAGAGCATTGACTAACACATTTCCGTTTACCTACAGCATAACTTTCCATATTGAATAAAATTAATCATTCTTGTATAAGTCAGAAATGAACAATAAGGATTGTAAAGGATGCTCTCAGCACACTGTATACAGAACACAGGGCTCACTGGTATAAGTCCTTTTAATGCTAGAAAAGTTGAGAAGCTGTGAAAACGCTAGTGTGCAAGTTGGAGAGTTGACATAACGTTCCTGGAGACATCTGTGCTCACAGCTGTGTTTAAGGTGTTTGTATCAGCATGCTGTGCCTTTAAAAGTGACAAACCTAGACTCATCCTTTATAAACTAAAACTATCAAAATGATGGAGAAATAGCATATCAAGTTAGTGGGTATCTGTGACTGGCCAAGAAACCTAGCAGTCTCCAGTAGAAAGAGAATAAGACCCATCGAGAAATTACAACGATTGAGAAAGAACCAAAGAGTAAATGTTGGCACTTACCCTCCCTTTGCCAGAAGCCTGGTTTTAAATTAAATTAAATGCTGCAATTGTTTCTTCTCTGAATAAACACTGACTATGTCTTACAAGAGTGGTCGTCTCTCCTTTATGTTAATTAATTTTCTGGTCTACACTCTGTAAGAGTGTATTTTGGAGATCATTTTTCTTCTTGTAGTGATAGACTTTCACATATTTGTCCACACTAATTTTGCTTCTGTTGCCAGTTGTCAGTGTCTGGACCAGATGTTTACAGGTTCTGCTATCTTATTCAAAGAATTGGGGTGGGGATGCACAAAAATTACAAAATGCCAGTGAAACTTTATTCACGAGCAAAGAAGCAGATTTGTTATCCAGAGAGACAGTGAACAAGCTGAGTAAAAAGGTACTCAGGGACACTGGGGACATTCTGGCTTTTTTACTTTTTAATGAAATTTAGGGGAAGAGAACACAGTAAAGGTGATCCTCTATTTTGATTCACAGGTTTACATTGTATAATCTTTTTCTACTGCACTGTCCTTTCCCACAAAGTATATGATTATAATCATTTATACACCCAATTATACACAGGTATAAAATAGCAAATGGGTGATTCTCCTCTTGTTGCACCCAAACTTCAAGTCAGTCTAGACAAGATCAGTCCCCTCATTTCCATATCCAGACCTGTACAGTAATGTATTTGAACAGAAACTTTAATTGATGGTTATTGGGAGAGGAGAAATTTACTTCATCATTCAGAGTGCTGTAATGTGAGGTGAGTGAGGGCTGTAGAACAAGAGATATTTTGTTAGGAGAGAGGTATAGGAGTATATAGTAACTACAAATATAGGTGAGGGTTCTAGTTGCTAAGGGCACTGTTAGAAGAGATATGTGTGCATAGGCCAAACCAAGTGGATTCCCAAGTGGTCAAGCCTCTCCATATTTCTGCCTGTCTCGTAACTACCTAGTCAGATATTTCATGGAGGCTCTCTAAGATGAAGTAGGCAATCCATGATTGATTACTAATTTAATGCATTTTAATTAAGCATTGACTATTCTCCGTGCACAGTGATTAGTGAAGTCAAATAAAAAATATTGCTACCACCCCAAGCCCATTCCTATTGAAACTCCATTAGAGAGATTTCACTTTCATCATCCCAGAGCCCTGATCTGTAGCTTCCTTAACGACAAATCTGCTGTACTCAGATTTGGTTCCTTTAGCTCCTAAAGCAGGAATTCTCCAATTTTCTGTTGACCCAGTCTTATATGATTATTGACTATTATTGTGAAATTTTGCTTTGAAAAACATTTTAAGAGTTTGTTGGTCCTATAGGTTAAATTGAAAATAATTTTGTTCAGAGTTTTATGGTAGCTCTCAGAATAACTGAAAACTTTCTGAAATGATCCTTCTGCATTAAAAAGAAATGGTTTTCATGGGTTCCTTTGAGATCTGCATCTCTACTTGACTTGTGAGTCAGAGCAATTATTCTGACACTTAAAATTTTACCTTCAACGCATGCCAGGAAGCAGAATATACTCACTCTACCTGTCTCATAGAGCCTTTGAAAGAAGTAACCTGGGCCAGGCATGGTGGCACACACCTTTAATTCTAGCACTTGGGATACAGAGACAAGCTCTGTTTGAATTGCAGCCCATATTGGTCTACATGGCAAGTTCCAGGCCAGTCAAGGCTACAAAGACCTTGTTTCAAAAGAAAAAAAGCAATCTGGAAAATAGCCATCAATACAAAATTCCCTGGTGCTTTTCTATTTCGCAGCTGGCATTCAACTCAACAGCTGTCACTGTTACCTCTGTTCGAATTTGGCTCTTGTAAGGCAACTTGAGTGGCATTTGAGCTTTGATAGAGGGTCATAACATCTTTGTTGGAAATGACATGTAAGGTTTCCAAGAGTTTTTTTCTTGAGCTTTTATTATGAAAGCAAGAAAAGCTGCAGGACAAATTACTTTGTATATCAGATATTAAAAGGTGATGAAAATGAATTGGCCTCCAGCTTTTGTCTTCATTGACAATTCTTCTGGGATATGGTTGATTATGTTTATCATATCCCATGGAGACTGTTAGGATTGTTTGATTAAGTGAAAACCTAGCATACAAGAATTTTATAAAGGATATTTCTTGTACAGATTCTTCTCTTAGAGAATAAAAAATGAATAGAAATTGGGTCATTTTTCTTGGATTTCTTATTTTTATTATCAAATGTAATAGTTTTAATCCTATAGGATAATTCCTATACTTTAGAGAATCAATTGATATCTCAGAGATAATAAACTACATTGTCCTACATTTACAATGTTTTCAGGCATAGATTTGCATTAAGTCTTCCTTTTTCTTCTTTAAATAAAAGTTACATATATTCTTTGTGAATGTGCATATACTTGTGCCATAACATATATGTGGTCAGAGGACAAGCAGTGGGAATCAGTCTTTCTTTATAAACTGTGGAACCAGCGGATGGTATTCAGGTTGTGAACCTTGATGGGACCTGCCTTTACCCACAGGGCCATCTTGACAGCTCATGGTTTCTTTTTAATAAAGAGAACTAGTAAACATTGCTTGTTGCCTTGGGATGATGAAAAGAACATATACTCTCTCTCTCTCTCTCTCTTTCTCTCTCTCTCTCTCTCTCTCTCTCTCTCTCTCTCTCTCTCACACACACACACACACACACACACACACACTTGCAGGTGTCTCAGTGTCATAAAATTTAGACCATTAACAGCTTCATTTACACAAAGCTCCATAACTGATTTAAATTTTCAGCCCACTTAAGTACCACCACATAGACCGGTGTTTTTTAGGAAGCTAGATAGTGAAATGGCACAAATGCTGTTTGTACATCTAACGAACAGTTCAGAATGCTAGTGAGAACAAAGGAATTTTCAACAGAACATTATTAGAAGAAAAACAGAGTAGGTGACTGTGTGGTTCTTGTTGTTGATGATGATGGTGATCATGATGATCACCATCATTATCTGTACTTGTGAGCAACCGCAAATCATTGTGCTTGCTAGACAAGCACTCTGCCTCTGAGCAATGGCCTCAACATTACATGATAGATTCTTTAAGAGGATACAAAACTGAGAAGCACTAGGGTCAGAAGAAATATTACTGAAACTTTGAATTATTCATTATCATGCATTGTATAATAAACTCAATCTACATGTTATTCAACCACTAAGTAGATTTTTATAACCTACCTATAATGTATTTAATGCACTTCTTTAATGTTTAGTTCTGTATAGTGAAACCATTAGTCTTTTCAAAGACTAGAGGAATTTTTAAGACTCTTATAGTATACTCAAAATAAAGAAAGTATATTAATTCTTAAAGAGTGCCTATAGTGCTACATTTCACAACTTCTCAGATCCACTCTGTAAAACCTAGTGAGAGCTGGGCATGTTGACACATACTTTTATTGCCAACACTCAGGAGGCAGAATCAGGAGAATCTCTAGGAGACCAATGCTATCCAGGGGTACATAGTGAGATCCTGTCTCAAAATAAAAAATAAAATAAAAATAAATGTACACAAGAAAACTCAATGAGATTATTACTGAATATTTTGGACAAATTTTAAATTTGATACCTGGATATTGCAGAAAAACTATTTTGTGTTTTTATAAAATAATGTCCCCAAATTCAAATTAAATGGTTCAGGATAGCTGTAGTTTGAGTTCCAGAAGACCATTTACACAGGACACAATCAGATTATCTGTGACTATGATAAAATGCATGTCGAGAGTTTGTAAACAAGTATTAGAGTAATCAAAATGCCCTGTACTTGCCCTGACAAGTACCTCAGTACCAGGCCTTCATAATTAATAGTATTTAAAGCAAGTCTCCAAATTAGGCATCAGTGGTTGAGTATGAAACATTACTGGCAATGTCAAAGAGAGAGAAAAAGAAAAGAGGAGGGAGGGAGAGAGAGAGTATCAACTTTGTATACTGTACTTAATCATACCTTAGTGACTGCTCATCCAGTAGGCTACTTTGTTGGTGATAGCCATTAAGTGTTTGGAGGATATTATGTTTTTTTCAACCTAAAATATTGCCCCATAGGATTATCTTATTGAACACTTGGTTGCTGGCTAGTGGTGATGTTTTGGAAAGTGTGGAACCTTTGAAACAAGTTTTGCTGGCAGAGATAGGGACAGCTAAACAATGCTGTAACTGTCCAGGATCCAGTGCCAGCTATCTGCTTACTGGTACTCTGGTATATGACAGTTCACTCCACAGGCCTTTAGCACTCAGCAGAGTCCCAGGTGCCACATCTCCCTGCCATAACATTCTGAGTTAGAATAAATCCCTTTTTCCCAAAGTTGCTTCTGTCAAGGTGTTTTGCCCCAGCAATTAGAGGAGTAACTATCACAATGGATGATTACTAAAGAGAATTATAGTCAAAGCCTTAGGTTTTTATTTGCAATCCCTTTACAATGGAAGTTCTCAGACCTCAAGTAATAAAGAGCTGAAGAGTTGTCCAGCAAGAATATTTCAGGCTGTAACTGCAGAGATTCACACTGGGCAGGTCAGAAATCCAGCATCTATATTCTCAACAAATATATATTATAGGGGAAAAGCTTGTTTAAATTGTGTATCTTGGTCTAATTTTTAATAACACTGTAATTTTTAATATTGCTCTTAGTGTATTTGATTGGATAACAAACTATGACTGGAACTTTGAGATCCCAGAGTTCCCAAATGTCTCCTGCCATGTAAAATGTGATGCTTCTAGAATCTTAGGAACCCCATGCACCATCTTTGCTTTCTCTACCATGTGATGTTTACAGAACCATCTGTCAAACACTCACACCTTAGGCTCATTTCCCATCCTTCATATTGGATAGAAGCTCGACTATTACGGAGACATTCTGAAAGTAGTCCCTTCTGATCTGCTCTTAATAGGGAACTCTAGGACCTACTACCTTTTTCTTTTAAGTACTTAAGGACCATATTCTAGTATTACTTTCTAGGCTATATTTTCATCACATAATAGATAATGCCTTTAATTCCTAAATAAGACTATGTTTATCTCATCAATACTACCCAAAACAGAATTCTACCTTTGCTTCAGAGCACAAATGTTGAACATTCTCCTTGGTATTTATAATTTTTATGAGCAGTATATTTCCTGCTTGTTGATAAGTAAAGGCGCATTAGGGAAATGTCTATATATGTCCATTAGAGAAGTGCACAGTTGTTTCTGGGACATTAATGAGTAGATATTCTATGGTTCTGATTTTTATTTCTCATTTTATCATAGCATTTTTGTCCTCAGAGTCTATATTCTTCTTAAAATTATTTTAATGATTCTATAACCTTTCAACTTGTATATGGACCCAGCCACCTTATCATTATTGATACATCTCAGATTATCTTTGCCATGATGTGCATGGCTTTAGGGAACTGACCTAGGTGAGTAATGGAGGATTGAAGAAAGGACAGATACAAGTCCAGAAAAGATGGGATCTGCTGGGCTGTGCTTTCTCTAAGGGTTGGTACCAATTACATATTTATTTTATACATCTGAATCAATAAGTGAGTTTATTGGACAGTGAATAAGGAGGTGGGTTGATGGTATATAGTGGAACAGAGACAGGCTTAACTAATCTCTATATCAGGTCTCTATAGTGGCACAGTCTCAGACTATGGTTGCCTAGAGGAGGAAGCTGTGGTCGATAGTTTCTGTATGCATTGTCAACATTTACACTCATTTTTGCCTTTTCCCCCTGAGCATAAGGCACAAGGACCCTCCCAGCTCCTAAGGGTCAGAGACATTGGAGATCTGACATGGCTGTGCTCACAATAACACCACACATTTCCTCAGGACTTCATTCACTTCTTATATCTTCACTCAGGCTTCCTCTACTCCCACACTTACAAAGATTGCTAGGCACAGGAGTTTCTTTTTCTTAAGCCATTTCCTAGAACTAGATTAATAATAGTGTGACTACTGAGTAAACCATGTAACTCTGAAGGACATAATGCATCGCTCCTGCTTAGGACACTTTCTGCATCATAGAAATTTTTTACTTATCCCAAGTTTAGCTGTTTTAATAATAAAATACTATATTTTTTCTTAATTAGTTTTGATTACTAATTATACATACTTAGCCATACTCTTCCCTTCTTTATATTATTTTTAGTTCTTCAGCATTTAGAGTTGTATGTCTGTGGCTGTCCTTATTATTGACCTTGTTATATTTATTCTAATAAATTGATACACCTTTTAGATTTTAGTGTATTCCTTTGAGTCACATAGAAATTTGGGGTTTTATTACTTTTACAGTGTCATTTTGGTATGCTTCTAAATGTCAACCCTCAAATTGATTTCCCATGGGATTAAGAACTTTTGAGATGGTTATTACACCTAGCACCATTTTACATTGTGTTTCTGAGAATTCTGTGAGACAAAAGGTACAAGTTACTCTTTGCTCATAGCAATTTAGGTACTAAGCCCACTGCAATTTATTAACTCTGCTTTTCCATTAACAGTGGCATTTATCAACAATAAATACAATGCATTTTTGTGTGCTTCTTTCTAAATCATGTATATTGTCCTCTGACTTTTATCTTTCTTATGAAATTATGCATTACCCTGTTGTAACTTGATTAAAATAAACTTTTGAAACAGTTTGATATAAAAAAGGTAAATGGGTTTATTTCTGAACAACTTCAAATAATTTGATTGGAGGTTCTGAGGAATCCTGTAGTGGGTTTTTCTTTTCTTTTTTTCTTTATTTTTATTTTAATTTTTGAATAGAGTCTCATTTTTTTATCTATGTATCCCCTTGTTTAAACTCCCTTTCCCCTTCCGGCTCCTCCCGGTCACTCTCTCTTCTCCCCTTATATATATAATTATTTTAAAGTTTTAAAGAATGAAGTCACTTAAAAGATGTGATGTTTCAAATTGACATTAAGGGAAAACAGACTCATCAGGGCCTTTTTGTGTGAATAACCCCTAACCATTCCCATGCTAGGACTCCACTGGAGAAGCAGGCTTTTCTTGTCTGTGATTAGTAAACATGACACCATGACAAGTAATCATCATGAACTTTGACATTTTTAAACATAGTACCATTTCCACAGTGCTAATTTTTCTTCTAGCTTTTTAAAATTTATTTATATATTTATTATTTGGTGATTTTGCATCATGCACCCCCTCAAACTCAGTTATCAGTCCTCTCAGATTCATACCCACTCTTATGATCTCCCCATTTACAAAAACGCCCATTTATGCTGCCCATTTACTTACTGGAGCATAATTAAACTACCTGTGGCCAGACCCTTACAGAAAACAAGTCTTTCCTCACCCACACCCCTGCCAGAGACCATCAATGCAGAAGTGAAGCACTGTGGCATTTAGCTATGTTCCAGCCTTGAGTTCTTGTATACGATGGCATCACTTTAAAAAGAAAAAAGAAAGAAAAAAAAAAAAAAAAGAAAAGTCCACTAATGAGTGGATACATCCCCTGCTTCTTTTTCTGGGATTATAACACCTCGCTCAGGAGGATATTCTCCATATCCATCCATTTGCCTGCAAATTTTAGAATATTATTTTTTCTTACTGCTGAGTAGTACTCCATTTGTGGTATATCCACAGTGCTAATTTTACGACAGTTCTCTTTAATTATTTTCTGCTTAATTTTTTTTCCTCAGTAACATGTACTTTTCCAAAGAGTTAGTTCTCAATTGGCCCAAGTGCAGCTTGAATCTTACTGTGGAGGAAGTTATCTGCTCCATTCTCAATTGCATAGACAAATGGCGATTCCTAGTGATGGGTTAAAATCTGTAATGCCACCGGGGGTAAGGCCAGACTTAAGGCTGCAACTCCTGAATACCATCTCAATTCAGTCATCACAACTTTCCAATCTTCCTATGTTATTGTATAATTGCCTGGTTGATTCATTACCATTCAAGATCTGTGTGTATTTCCATGCTCTGGGAGGTAAGAGCACTGTGTAGCCAAATCTGAACAAGCAGTATTAATAGAAATGTGCTAACAGGCAAAGACAGTTTGTTCCACAAGTGACTTTGCAAAGTGTGAAAATTAGTTCAACATTTCTACCATCAAGAATTTGCAGTTTCTATCTCTATAAGCCCAAAAACATTAAAAAAATATAAGAAAGAATATATTTTATCCACAGCAGATTGTCTATATTTATTTAGACTATGCCTCTGGAAAGTTATCGACAGAAACTAAGCATATGGACTTTTTAAATTTATGGAAATCATTTTGGAACTTAAAGAGGCATAGAGTAAGACTGGATCTACCAAGCTATTGTGAATAACTCATGAAGACCAGAGTCATAGAATAGAGGAAATAAGTGTGTGACACAGGCAAAGCTCTGTAAATTGATATGAAAAGATATTCAGGGTCATTTTATTTGGTGGCCAGAAAGCAAATCCAATGATTTGAATAAATTCTTACAAGTATTTCCATCTTCCTTTCTAAAATTAAAGATGTCTACTAATTTAAATACACCACCTGTGCTTTATACCAATATTCAGCAATCCCTTTTTAGAAGTCAGGGGAAAAAAACATCTATTTTTACAAACCTGGCCCTTTCTCCACAATTATAAACATATGCACATAAGTTGATCATCTTTTAAAAATAAATATATAAAATAAAAAACTCTATAGCTGATCTCATTTTATGACCATCTGTGTGATAGTTTAAATTCTCATATGTATATAAAATTATGAAATAATATTTTAACAGAGAAGCTTTCAAACAAGCTATGGACAATCAACAGTGATCAAGAGAGGGAGAATTGATTCTCTCAAATCCCAACAAATGCCAAGTGTCAACTCTAAACACATACAACAACTCAGTGTATGTTATATATGTGTATATATATATAGTGTGTATATATGTATATAATATCACACACCTCATATATAATATTTACATAAAATAACAGCTATGGAATAACAGGTGACAAATTCAAGAGAGAGTGAGGGGTATGGGAGTAGTAGAAGATGGCAGACGGAAGGGTCGATATGATGTAAATCTAAAACTCATGTACAAAATTCTCAAAAATATAAAAAAAAAGTTTAAAAAAGCAAGCTACAGAAGCATATAGGGCTTTCCCCATAATCAAATGAATAACCACCCTAAGTGTCTTCACAGAACTTACATCCAACAATGAATAGAGGTAGAGGCAGGGATATGTGGGTGAGCACTAGGCTGAGTCCTTGATCCATCTGACAGCAGGGGAGGAGCCTCTATATGAGCAAGGGGATAGGGACTATGAGAAAAATTCTCACAGTGATGGCTGACTGGAGCTCTGGGGAGCTCACTGAATCAAGAATAGCCACCTGGGAACCATCAGGAAAAGGAACTAGGCCCTCCATGGATAAGCAACTCTCTATTGCCATGGGCAATATGTGGAGCCTCAAGTTCAGACTGTTTCTGTGCATGGACTGGCAACTTGCAGGCCATTCCCTCCAGAGGAACACCTAACCCAGTCTAGATATTAGGATGAGAAAATCGTACTTGCCTGGAGTGGATGCTGAGCTAATCCACCTTGAGACCTCTTGCCCTTTCTGGAGAGGGGCTGGGGAAGAGGGAGGCAGAAGACTGACTGGGAGGGGTCAAGAGGGGAAAGGGAGTTGGAACAAAGGGATACATGGATTAAAACAACTTTATTCTATAAAAAATAAACTTCAAAAAAGGAAAAAAAGCAATTTTAAATCATTTGAAATAAAAATGTAGGTGTGAGGGGAAAGTTACAGGTAACAATATTGAGTAGTTGTAGGTGATAGAAGGTAGACAAAAGCAGATATCATGCTCTAAAGAAAGCAGCTTTGGGGCAGAGAAGAGAAACAGAGTGAGAATAGACAGATTGAGAAATAAAATCCAGAGAAACAGTAATGGCAGAGGAAGCAAGCAATCAGTTAAAAGATCCCTAAATCTTTTCTTGATGAAAAATTTGAAATCACAAAGATGAATTTTATTAAATAAAATAGTGGCCTGCTTTTGTTTGTGGGGCTCTAAGAACAGTGGCCATTGCAGCATCCCTGCCTGAGAGTCCTGTGTATGCACTTCCATACCTTGATGCAAACCCCAAAACAGAGAAACAGTAGGATCTCCAGGCCCCCTTTGATGATTCTTCATCTTCCTCCGATTTTGAAGACAAAATTTGAAGCAGCACTATATAAGGAAATGCATAAACATACTTCTAAGTTAATATACCGATAACAACTAAGAAAACATTTTAAACCTGATAACCACGTGCAATTTTTAAAATATTTCCTTGTCTTTCAGAATTTATTCATTTTTAGCATATTCATCTCTATCTTTATACCCTCCTCCATCTGTCCCAATTCATTACTTTCTATCCCCAATTTTTTAAACCCATTGAGTCCAATTATTGCTGCCTATACTCTTGGGTGTATGGGTATACACTAGAGTGTGTTATACCCACCAAGACCCACATCCTGAACAGGGATATACATGAATAAAAAATATGACTTTATTCATAATAAAAAAATTTAAAAATCCCAAACAAAAAAACTAAAAAACTCCCTGCAAATATTATCCCATTTCATCCATTCATCCACTGACAGACATTTTTGTTGTTACCAGTTTCTGGCTATCATGATTAGCAATGAATATGTATAACCAAGTATCTCTGTAGTAGAACATAGTTGTTTAGGTTTATGCCCATGAATGGTATAGCTGGATAACATGGGAAATCTATTTCTAGCCTTTTGAGCAACCTTTATATTAATTTCCAAAGTGGCTACTTCAGTTTGCACCAACAGTGAGTAAGTATTTCCCCTCTCTGCATCCATGCTGCTTGCATTCATCATTTTTTTATGCATCTTGACTAGCATAGGGTCTGGTGTAAGATGACTATATAGCCTAGATTCTAAGTTCTTTCTAATATCTAGCTGATGAAAATTTTCTCCCATTCTGTTTGCTTTCTCTTCACAAAAATTGTGTGTCCTCTGGTACAAAACCTCTTTAGTTTCATTAGGTCCCATTTATGTATTATTTGTCATAATGCCTGCACTACATGAGTCCTGTTTAGAAAGTCCTTTCTTGTGCCTCTAAGGGCAGGGCTATTCCCTGCTTACTCTTTTATCAGGTACAGGGAGTCCAGTCTTAGGTTCAGATCTTTGATCTATTTGAAGTTAAATTTTGTGCAAGGTGAAATAGGATTAAGTTTTTCTTTGTGTAGCTATCTGATTTAACAGCAGCATTTGTTGAAGATGTTATCTTTTTCCCCAATGTGTTTTGTTGGCCTCTTGGTAAAAAAAAAAAAAAAAATAGGATGTGGGCTTACATATGTATCTTTTAAAGCAGGGAAATGACAAGATAAAACTTGGGCTGTGAGAGAAATCTTCTAGTTACAAACTGAAGGATCGAGAGATAGCTGTATAACAGGCAAAATGGGTGTTAACACCCAAAATTCACATTTCTATTTTAAATCACAACATGATAGTGTTAGAAAGAAGGGCCTCTAGGACATAGCTCATTTTAATGAAGACTTCATTAATGCTTTAAAGTCATTGGCAGAAGTTGGGAATCTAGCTATTGCCATTTTGCCAGAGCTGTAACCAGAAATCTACAATCTCCGATACAGTCACTATTCCTATGGTCCCCACCACACTAGCTCCCTGGCTAGACCTCTATCCTTTAGAACTGAGACATACACTTGTGTTGTTTATAGACTGCTCAGCCATTAGTGCTTTGTTATAGTAACCTGAACTAACATAGACAAATGGTGATGGAATGAATTGTGGATAAGACCAATGCTTACAACAGTGTCTGACAGGAAGTGATAGAGAAATTGATGTTGTATGACAGCTGAAACCAATTTTGATACTTATGAAATTCAAGCAGAGGAGGTTGTTGAAATTACATAATACCTATCACCAAGGGTATGAATTAGGATTGACACTACAGTTCTATGACACTAAAACCATCATGTGTATTTCTGTGATAATGCTGAATCCAGAGCAAAGAGAAGATTCTAGTTTTGGTTGTCAAGCAAATGGTTCATTTTTATCACTTTCCTTAAAGATATTGTGCAGTTTCAACACAAAAATTCTATTACTTCTGAGTTTGCAGTTTTGCTTCTGGAGTGTGTGTGTGTGTGTGTGTGTGTGTGTGTGTGTGTGTCTAAGAAGGCTGGCACATTCCTTTTCCAATTCTCCCATTTGGCTGTGAACCTGTCTACCCTCACTCTTCCCTATGATTTTCAAATATATAAATGTTCTAATCACTAACAACCAGGAGAGAAGTCAGAATACCCAGAATAGATGCGTTGCTGTACAGTGTGCCTGGCTTAGTTAGGTTTTCTCTTGCCGCAGTGAAACACTAAAACCAAAGAGTAGGTTGGAACGTGTTTGTTTTGCTTACACTTTTATGTCACTATTCATCATAAGCACACAAGGACAGGACCTTAAGCATGGTAGGAACCTGGAGGCAGGAGCTGATGCAGAAGTCATTTAGCAATGCTGTTTACTGACTTGCTCATCATGGCTTATTCATCTTGCATTCTTATAAAATCCTGGACCACCACCCCAGTGATGGCCCCACCTATAATAAACTGGGCCCTCTCTTATCAATAAATAATCTTTTAAAGAATACCTTCAAATCTATCTATAATCTGATCTTTACTCAATTGAGGCTCCCTCCTCTCAGATGATTTTAGCTTGTTTCAAGTTGACGTAAAATCATCCAGCACAGTGTCCCACAGTCAATGGCTCTATCATCCCACATATTTACAAGATCTCAAATCTCCACTCTTACTTGGTAGGGTCATGTGAGATGACAATATTCCATGGAAGCAAAGGCAGATGATATAATAGGTTCATTAATCTATAACATTTTTTGTAATGATCATGAATGGATTAAGTATGTTTCTTATATTTATAGACACTTCCACTAATGAAGAAAGCTTTCCAACACTTAATAATTCAGAATACTTTCTGACTAGCTTCAGAGATGTTTCCGATTTCCCAAGAATAACAGCTCCTGCTTTGCTTCCTGCTGGACTTTTGGTGAATATATTGGGCTCCTGTAACATGAAATGCCAAGGATTGTCATCATACTGATATAGGTTTAAATTTAGACTACGGACATTTCATCTTGGTCACAATGCCTATGTTGTCAAGTTTCTGAGCCTGATCATTTCTTGTAATTATCCAAGTTTTCAGGAGGTGTTTAAGTGGTTTAATTAGATTTTTTTTAAACCTAACAAAGTGCAAGACACCTAAAGGGATGAATATTCACAATCATTGCACCAATAAAAGTATTCCCCAAAGTTATACTTGCTGTGTTTAAAATATTAGAAAACCTAAAAATCCAGAAGAGTCCACTCTGGTGACATTTGAATTTTATATTACTATTTAAATATCTTCATTAAATTATTTTTTACAACAGTACCTGCCCTGATATTTTTATTTAGGATGTGGTATAAGTACTTGTAGTAAAAATGCTAATCTTTTGGGCATTGGCTACAGTGTAAATTCCAGTGATTTCGTTCTTTTTTTCTGTTTTACTCAGGGTCATTGCTTATGTTGGTCAATCCTAGAAAACTCATAAACCATCCATTGTAAAGTAACAAAAATTGTACGGATGATGGCCTAAAGTAAACATCTGAGAAACATCCAGGGCCAAGCCACAAATGTCAGGGAATTTGTGGTGACCCATGCCTTTAATCCCATCACTCAGGAAACAGAGAACATTCTGAATCTCTGGGACTTCAAGGCCTAACAACTAGGCTGTGGCATGCCATTAGTCCCAGGACTTAAGGCAGAGGCAGGAGAATCTTTGTGAGTTAGGCCAGCCTGGTCTACAAATCAAGTCCCAGGACAGTCAGGACTGTTATACAGAAAACCTTGTCTCAAAAAAACAAGACCAAACAAAAAGATAACAACAACAACAAAAGACTGGAGAAATGGCTCTGTCCTCTGATATTTCAGACTATTTTTTATTTAATATACATCATATCACCACACTAAGTAGAAGCTCTGGGGATGCTAAATTAATTGGGAGTGGTAGTACTTTGCAGCTATGAGTAAGTGACCCTGTGAAAACCACTCTCTGAGTCCTCACAGTCTAGGCTCAAGCCAAGGACTTGGATGATATGCATTTATATACCTGGTATTCTGGCTAATGTTTTATAAACTTGACACAGGCTGGAGACATCTGAAGGTGGGATCCCCAATTGAAAAAAGGCCTCCACAAGATTGGGCGGTAGGCAAGACTATAGATAAGGGATTTTCTTAATCAGTGGTTGATATTAAAAGCCACTCATGAACTGGTAACCATGGGTGCTAAAGGAAAGTAGGCTCAGCAAGCCACGAGGAGCAAGACAGTAAGCAGCACTCCTCCATGGCTTCTGCATTAGGTCCTGACTCCAGGTTCCTACCCTTTTTGAGTTCTGCTTTTCATTTCCTTCAGTGATGGACTATGATGTGAAACTATAAGCCAAATAAACCCTTTTCTCCTCAACTTGCTTTTGGTCATGCTCTTTCATAATAGCAATAGTAGCCCTAACTAAGATACTTGGGAAGGAGGAAGCCTTGGGGAGAATGAAGGGCAGAAGGTCTTCTAATCCAAGTAAGCATACAAAACCCAAATCAACTCGCCGCCACTCCTGGCTTTCTTGCCAACCCAAGGACTAGAGAATGCTGCCTTTTTTATTGCTCTACATTTAGAAAACAGATATAGGGGGGAGTCATAAGAATGAAACAGGAATCAAATAATAAAACCTATTAATTTAGAAAGGTAAAAGGCTTCAGGTTGTGTAGTCAAGAGAAGAGATGCTGAAAGGAACAACTTCATAATTGGTTTTTAGTAAAGGAGAAAAAATATGTTGCAGCGATATTTCCCCCAGAGAAGAAAACCAAGGAGAATTAGCCCCATTTGGCAGCAAGGTCTATTTAGACTTCTCAGATACAAGGGCACATATTCTAATGAGGAGAACATAAATTAGCTGCTTGGAATATGGCATAGTTTCTAGGATGTTTTGCCTCCTATTATACAAAAGTTTGAACAACTATTGAATTTCTTTCCTGAATTAAAAAAAAAGTCAATTGCTTTTATAGTTTAGAAAAAAACACAAGAAATCAGAAAAATTGACAAAAGAAGTTTGATTTGAAGAGTCTTCCATATGTACATTGCATAAATCTTCCTGATAATAATGGGCTCTGGTCTTGAGAAATTAAATTTCCGTAAGAAAAAATATGCTTTTAGATAAGAAAAGTTTATGATAGGAATTTAAATATTTAAGGTAAACCAATCTTTTTTAGGGATCCCTCCCTCTTTCCCCAGTGTTCTCTCTCTCTCTGTCTGTCTCTCTCTCTCTCTCTCATATATATATACATATATATATATATATACTCACACACACATATATGCACATACAGAGAGAGGCATGATGACTGGATATTAATGCTGTCTAGAATCTGCACCCACCCTGATAGTCAAGTAATTGTTGCTGAGCAATAGAGAATCAGTCTTCTTTAGGCATATGCCCCTGCAAGATTATCCAATCTCAGAAATTTCTCCCTAAACATATATACATATGATCAGCCTAATGGAATCAGCATGTTATTTTTATAAATATATGTGTAGCAATAATAACTAATAATTAGAGGCTGTAAATTTGGATGGGACTGGATTGGGGATACAGGAGGAGTTGGCGGGAGAAAAGTGACAGGGAAATGATGAAAATGCAATACTCTTATTGAAATGCTCAAAATAGATTGATAAAAATAAAAATAAATTTAAAAGAAAGGGACATTTTTTAAAATAAAAATTTTCTATAATAGTTTTTAAAATCTGCATCTATTACAAAAGTGACAAGTTCATTACTGTACATGTGTTTTCACATCTAACCTTATATAACAATTTATGTAAGATCCTGCCTTTGAATATTCACACATAAAAATAAATCTGTCTTGAAATGTAAGATCCATGAAATGCATCAGCCCTGCCTAAAAGCATATTCTGTACCAATGCACTCACACAGTCCCTGAATTCACAGGGAGGTTGTAGCGCAAACAGAGCCCCCACGTGAATCTGCTAATGGAATCCTCCTTAGGCTGAGGAAATGAGGTGGCTTTGGCTTTCATTCCTGGTAGATAATCTCAGGGAATTGAGTCATCACTATAGAATTGGTCTTTTGGAGAAAATTAATTTTAATGTTAAAATATTAAAGCGGGGCTCTTTATACTACTCTAAGAACTTCACTGACAGTGCAGACTCCTTGGTGGTTTCTATGGCAGCAATTCTTTACTTTATGTCTTTTTCCCAGCCACCTTAATATATACATAGTATTATTAATAAGTATTAATTCCTAAGGCAAAAAGAGTTTAAGTTTCACTCTGACTATTACAAAGCTATGTCACATAGCTGTAAGATAGCATTGGTGCCTTAAAAGATTTAGGGTGCCCCAGATATTAACATGTACTCTCTCAGACATTTCAGGGTGCAATAGACTCAAAGAAAACTGGAATGTGCTGGGAGGGGATGAAGAATTGGATCTTCCCCAACTATGAAAAGGGGAATTGCAATGAGGAGGTTCATTCTCACTCACAGCTTTATAGATGCCCTGCTTTCTGAACACCAGCAAACATCAAGGTTAAGCTCACCTGCAGCATGGTTATTCTGCCATGGGTCTTAGCAATGAGCTGTTTCTAATCTACATGGGGGACATTTTTTCCTCTTCACTTTCATAACTCACCTGTCAGTAATATGCAGACTTCAAATAACTACAACTTTCTTTGGTTATTCAATTTACAGATTATTTTTACTTTTATTAATTAAAAAGGATTGACTTTAATAATTATTTTGCCGTGACTATTATAATTAATTGCAGAAGCAATTAATGTTCTAGGATTAATTCATTTAAACTTGAAAATGACATGAAAGAAGTATGTAACCACAAGCCTGACAGTGGTGGCTCATGACTTTAATCCCAGCACTTGAGAGGCAGAGGCAGATGGATCTCTGTGAGTTCAAGGTCAGCCTGATCTATAGAGTGAGTTCTAGAACAGGCTCCAAAGATACACAGAGAAACCATCTCAAAAACAAATAAAAAACAAAAGAGAAGAAGAAAAAGGAGTAGAAGAAGAAGAAGAAGAAGAAGAAGAAGAAGAAGAAGAAGAAGAAGAAGAAGAAGAAGAAGAAGAAACAACCATATAACCATATATCATATATCCATATCTTGGTCATGGGAACTTCTTTCTCAGACTGAATGCTCAAAAAAAAAAAAAAAAAAAAAAATCAGGGGATCTGGAAAGCATTCCAAGAATTACTGCTCCCAGATAAGCTGAGAGATGTTGTTGTGTGAGGAAGACTATCTACAAATCAGAGGCAAAAAGAAGTGCTTGAGTCTATTGAAGTGACTTGTCCTATGCAAAGATAGTCACAGGATCTTCATGACTCAGGGCAACAGCGGGATATCCTAGAGGAGTTTTGGTGGTGTGCCAAATGCTTTGAACCAGACCAATGGCTCATTTCAAGAAACATTTTGCAGGTGGTACTAATTGGACAAACAGTATTCTGTATGGCTCACCACAGTTCTGAAAACCACTAGGATGAATAAAGAGGTTTTGAAAAGACAAAGGAGCAAGGTGGTTTTTTGTTTGTTTTGTTTGTTGTTAGTTAATTTGGAGGAGGTCTTTTGGGAGGAACACTGCAGGGGTATGGTGGTTCTGGAGGACCTGGGAGGTGAGATTGAGGTACATGATATGAAATTCCAGAAGAATCAATAAAGAATTGTGCGTGTGTGTGCGTGTGTGTGTGTGCGTGTGTGTGTGTGTGTGTGTGTGTGTGTGTGTGTGTGTGTGTGTGTGTGTGTG
>PVIH01021479.1:0-29647 GCA_004025045.1 Sigmodon hispidus | reverse complement strand
TTTAGAACCTTCATATTTAGACAAAATGGGGAGATGTAGCAGGAATCCCTGATTGTATTAGAGAGACATTGCTTTTTGGGGCAGCGCGCGGCGTAAGAGGAGGCTTCCGGGGCAGCGCCGCAGCGGCGGTGTGGGAGGAGGCTTCCGGGGCAGCGCGCGCAGCCGCGGTGGCGGCTGCGGCGGCGGAAGGAGGGGGCGGCTCTTCCGGCTCGGCGCGCGGCAGCTACGGACAGCAGCGGATTCGGCGCTTTGCTAAACTCCCTTTTGCTTTTTTATAACAAAATAAATCTTAGTTGAAACATATCAATTAGTGACGGGTTTATTCCGCGATAAAGCAATGAGCAGGCTCCAGTGTAAGAATAAATAGAGCAACATAAAGAACAACATGACACCACCAGAATCTGGTGGTTCTGCAACAAGACCTAATCATGATAATGTAGAAGAAGCAGAAGGAAATGACCTTAAAAATAACTTTATGAAGATAATAGAAACCTTAAAAGAGGAAATAAAAAACTCCCTTAAAGAAATAGAGGAAAAGACAAACAAAAAATTGGAAGAGATCAACAAACCCCTTAGAGAAAAACAAAACCAAAACCAAGAAAAGGCAATCAAACAAGTGAAGGAAACAGTTCAAGATTTAAAAATTGAAATAGAAGCAATAAAGAAGACACAAACTGAGAGAATGATGGAAATAGAAAATCTAAAGACACAAACTGGAACTACAGATGCAAGCATAACCAACAGAATGCAAGAGATGAAGAGAGAATCTCTGGAGTGGAAGATTCAATATTGGAAATAGATATATCAGTCAAAGAAAACACTAAAACCAAAAAAGTCATAACACAAAATGTCCAGAAAATATGGGATACCATGAAAAGACCAAACCTAAGAATAATAGGAATAGACAAAGGAGAAAGATATCAGCTCAAAGGCACAGAAAATATATTCATTAAAACCATAGAAAAAAACTTTCCCAGTCTAAAGAAGGAATTGCCTATAAGGATACAAGAAGCTTACAAAACACCAAATAGACTAGACTCCCCCAAAAGTCTGCTTGATACATAATAATCAAGGTACTAAACCTACAGAATAAAGAAATAATATTAAGAGCTACAAAGAAAAAAGGCCAAGTTATCTATAAAGGGAGACCCCTCAGAATAACACTAGATAGTATAAAAACAATGAAAGCCAGGAAGTTCTGGTCAGATGTTATATAGACACTAAGAGACCACAGTTGCTAGCCCACATATACTATACCCAGAAAAACTATTAATCACCATAGATAAAGTAAATAAGATATTTCACAACCAAACCAGATTTAAACAATTTCTATCTATAAATCTAGCCCTACAGAAAGTACTAGAGGGAAAACTGCAACCCACAAAGCCACAAGCGATAGATAATCCCACAGAAGGAAAACCAAAAAAAGGGACACACACACATACACTACCACCCAAAATAACAGGAAATAACAATCACTGGTCATTAATATACCTTAATATCAATGGACTCAATTCACCTATAAAAAAACACAGGCTAGCACAATGGAAACAAAAACATCCTTCTGCTGCATATAAGAAACACACCTCAACTTCAAAGACAAATACTGGCTCAAAGTAAAGGGTTGGGAAAAGACTTTCCAATCAAATGGACTTAAGAAATAAGCTGGTGCAGCTATCCTAATATCTAACAAAATAGACCAAACTAAAATCAAACAAAAGAGATCAGGATGTGCAGTATGAAGTTTCTGGACTGTCTATTCAGGCTTAGTCCTGAGGTCTGAACCTGCTTGAAACCCTGCTTTAGCCCCAAATAATGACTCAGCCACTTATATTAGTTACATGCTCTTTAGCATATGGCTTAGACTTATTGCTAGCTAGCTCTTATTAACCCATTTCTACTAACCTATGTTTTGCCACATGGCTCCTGGCTTACCTGTACTTTTATATTTTGCTCCTTGGGTGACTGGATTGCATCTGTCCTGACTCCACCCTCCTTCCCCTGTATCTATGTTTGGATTTCCTACCTGCTTCTAAGCTGCTCTGCCATAGGCAAAAACATATATATATATACAGAGAGAGAGAGAGAACTTTCCACTCAAACACAAAGGAACATACCTTCTTCTCAGCACCACATAGAAATTTCTCTAAAATTGACTATATAGTAGGTCATAAAGCAAATATAAATAGCTACAAAAAAGGGAATAACCTTTTCTGTCCTATCAGATCCCATGGACTAAAGTTAGAGCTCAACAACAACACAAACCACAGAAAGCCTACAAACTCATGAGAACTGAACATCTGTCAATTGAACCACCTCTGAGTCAAGGAAGAAATAAAAAAAGAAAGTAAAGATATCCTAGAATTTAATGAAGATGAATCTACAACATACGTAAACTTATGGGATGCAATGAAAGAAGTGCTAAGAGGAAAATCATAGTGATAGGTGCCTACATAAAAAAGTGGTAAAATCTCACACAAGAGAGTTAACAGTACAGCTGAAAGCCCTGGAACAATTAGAAACAAACTCACCTAGGAGTAGAAGGCAGGAAATACTCAAACTTAGGGCTGAAATCAATAAAATTGAAATAAAGAGAACAATACAAAGAATCAATGCATCTAAGAGTTGGTTCTTTGAGAAAATTAACAAGATAGACACACCATTATCCAAACTAACCAAAAGGCAGAGAGAGGGAGTATCCAATTTAACAAAATCAGAAATGAAAAGGGGAATATAACAACAGACACCCAGGAAAGCAGAGAATCATTAGATCATACTTCACAAACCTGTGCTCCAATAAGTTGGCAAACCTAAAAGAAATGAACAGCTTTCTGGGCAGGTACCACTTACCAAAATTAAATCAAGATCAGATATATTTCCTAAATAGATCTGTAACCCCCAAGAAAACAGAAGCAGTTATTAAAAGTCTCCCAACCAAAAGAAGCCCAGGGCCAGATAGTTTTAGCTCAGAATTCTACCAGATTTTCAAAGAAGAATAATTAATACCAATACTCCTCAAATTATTCCATACAATAGAAACCTAAGGAACATTGTTAAACTTTTTTTATGAGGCTATAGTCACCCTGCTACCTCAGCCACACAAAGATGCAACCAAGAAAGAGAATTTCAAACCAATCTTCTTCATGAACATTGATGCAAAAATACTTAATAAAATACAGGCAAATGAAATTCCAGAACATATCAAAAAAATTATCCATCATGATCAAGTAGGCTTTATTCCAGAGATGCAGGGATGGTTCAACATACAAAAAATTGTCAATGTCACTCATCATATTAACAGCCTGAAAGAACAAAAACCCACATGATCATCTCATTAGATACTGAAAAATCCTTTGACAATCTTTAGAGTTCTCAAAGTCTTAGCTAAAACAATAAGACAGCAAAAGGTGATCAAAGAGATACAATTTGGAAAGGAAAAAGTCAAACATATTTGCAGACAATATGATAGTATACATAAGTGACCCCCAAAATTCTTCAAAGGAAGTCAAACAGCTGATAAACACTTTCAGCAATGAAGCAGCATACAAGATTAACTAAAAAAAAAAAATCCATAGCTCTCATACACAAATGATAAAAGGGTTGAAAAGGAAATCAGGGAAATAGCATCCTTTACAATAGCATTAAATATCTTGGGATAACTCTAACCAAATAAGTGACAGATGTGCATGAAAAGAACTTTAAGTTATTAAAGAAAGAAATTGAAGAGGATACCAGAAAATGGAAAGATCTCCCATGCTCCCTGATAGGTAGAATCAACATAGTAAAAATGGCAATCTTACCAAAAGCAATATACAGATTTAATGCAATCTCCATTAAAATCCTAACACAACTTTTCACAGACCTTGAAGAACATTACTCAACTTTATATGGAATAACAAAACCCCCAGGATTGCAAAAACAATCCTGTTCAATAATAGAACTTCAAGAGGCATCACCATCTCTGACTTCAAGCTCTACAATAGAGTTACTTTAATAAAAAACTTGTACTGGCATAGAAATAGACTTGTGAATCAATGGAATTGAACTGAAGATCCTGACATTAATCCACACACCTATGAATACCTGATTTTTGACAAAGAGTCCAATATACAATGCAAAAAAGATAATATCTTCAGCAAATGGTGATGGAATAACTGGATGGTAGTATGTAGAAAGATGCAATTAGATCCATAATTCTCACCCTTCACAAAACTCAAATCCAAGTGTGTCAAACACCTCAACATAAACCCAGTTACACTGAACCTGGTAGAAAAAAAAAGTGGGAAATACCCTTGAATGCATTGGCATAGGTGACCACTTCTTAAATATAACATCAATAGCATAGACATTGAATGCAACAATTAGTAAATAGGACCTTCTAAAACTAAGGAGCTTCTGTAAGACAAGGGGCACAGTCAATAAGACAAAACAATAGTCTTCAGAAGGGGAAAAGATCTTCACCAACCCTACATCTGACAGAGGACTGATCTCTAAAATATACAGAGAATTCAAGAAACTAGAGGCCAAAAACCCAATCCAATTTAAAAATGGGGTTCAGAGCTTAAAAGGGAATTCTCAACAGAAGAAGAATTACAAATGGCTGAAAGACACTTAAAGAATTGCTCAACATCCTTAGCTATCAGAGAAATGCAAATCAAAACAACTCTGAGATGCCATCTTACACCTGTCAGAATGGCTAAGATCAAAAACACAGAAGACAAACTATGCTGGAGGGGATGTGGAGCAAGGGGAACATTCCTCCATTGCTGGTGGGAATGTAAGCTTATACAGCCACTTTGGAAATAAGTATGACGGCTCCTCAGAAATCTGGGAATCAATCTACCCAGTGACCCAGAAATACCACTATTGGGCATATACCCTAGGGATGCACATTCTTACTCCAAGTATTAGCTCAGCTATGTTCAGAGCAGCATTATTCATAATAGCCAGAATCTAGAAACAACCTAGATGCTCCTCAACTGAAGAATGGATTAAAAAATTGTGGTACATTTACACAACAGAGTACTATTCAGCAGACAAAAAAAAAAAAAAAAAAAAAAAAGACATCCTGAAATTTACAGACAAATTGATGGATCTGAAGAGCACCATCCTGAGTGAGGTAACACAGACCCAGAAAGACAGACATGGTATGTGCCCATAAGTGGATTCTAGATGTAAAGCAAAGGATAACCAGGCTACAGTCCACCCCATCCCCAGCCCCCAACAGCTAGGTAACAGAAAAAAGTTAAGACAGACATCCATAGGGGGATCCCTGGGAAGGGGATCTCCAGAGAAAATTACGATCATGGGTTGGGGGCCAATGGGAGGTGAGAAGAGAACATGAGAGAATGGGACGGTAGAGTTGGGGGCAGGGGCCAGAGAGGTAGAGCAAAGAAGTGGATATCCTGATAGAAGGAGTCATTGTGGGATTTGAGAGAAACCCGGTGCTAGGGAAACATCCAAGAACCCACAAGATGAGCCTAGCTAGGATTCCAAGCAATAGTGGAGGCCTAAACTGGCCTTTCCCTATTATAATATGAATGACCACCCTAATTGCCATTATAGAATCTTCGTCCAGCAGCTGATGGAGGCAGATGCAGAGATCCAGGCCTAAATACTGGGCTGAGCACTGGCCCAGCTGAAGAGAGGGAGGAGAGATTGGTTGAGCAGAGGGATCAGGATCATGATGTGATGGGGAGACCCATGGAGTCCTGTGCTGTTGGGAGCTTGCAGACTCTGAAATAACACCCATCGAACCTTCACGGAACAGATCTAGACCCCCTGAATGCAGATGACAGTCGAAAAGCATGGGAAGTTTGTGGAGCCTCTTGCATTCAGACCAGAGTCTATACTCACCCATGAATTGGCTTCTCGAAGCCCCTGCCTACCGGGAAAACATCTTTCTCAGACTTGATACTTGGGAGAGGGACTGTACCTCAACTGGATATGCCACCGAACTGACTCAGCTTGGGATTCCTTGCCTTTTCTGGGGAATGAATGGGGTAGGGGAGTGAGGTGAGGAGGAGGAGGGAGATCTGGGGGGGGACTAGGAGAAGGGTTAGGGAGAGGGAACATTAGTGGATATGGGAAAAAATTAAAATAAGAAAGAAAATTCAGTGAGCTATGTATTTATGAGATGATCTTGCATGTACACATTCTTCAGTGAAAAATTTAAATTTAGGGCCAATAAGATGACTCAGCCAATGAAGTCCTTTACTATACAGTTCTTAGGACCTAGTTCAGATCCTGAAACTCACAGAGGAAAGAAAGAACCAATTTCTGAATGTTATCCTCTGGCCTCTGTATACATGCTCCCACCATCCTCTCTCTTTAACACACACACACACACACACACACACACACACACACACCATATATGCTGTATGCATTAACAATAATATAAATAAAAATATAGCATGAAATTTGGAGATTTAAAAGCAGTTTGATAAAAGAGATGTCATAAGGGCAGAGCCAAATAGAAGTTTGTGAATGATTATATCTGTTCATAAGGTCCTCAGCCAGAATCCATGAATGCCTACTTTTCTACCTTGGAGTAGAGTAAATCCACAGTTTCCTGCATGTGAATGAGTCTCTACAATAGAGCTATGTCCCAGCCAAAACATTCTGGTTTAAGAGTGTTTACATTAGAAAAAGAGAAGGAAAAAATATGAATGAGATAAGCATCCAAGTTAAGCAACAACATGCCAGCAGAATAAGCTCAAGGAAAATAAAAGAAAAAAAAAAGATAAAAGCAGATGTTAATGAAAGAGAAAAACAATTAATTAGAGGTGATCAACAAATAAGATCCCAAGCTGGTCTTTTTGGAATGACTAATATAATAAACAAACATCTGGTTAAGAATGGTTAAAAGAAAATATAAAATAAATAAAATAATATTGGTATTTAAAAAGCACATTCAGCAGAAATTTAAAAATGATAGGCAGGGGCCACGACTGAGTTTATGCCTGCAAATGTGAAAACACAAATTAGGTAGACAATGCCCTGTTGGGAGCTGCCGCACCTTAAAGATGGCGCTGGCTCCTGTTCCCCGCCTTCCTGATGGCGAATGCTTCTAGTAATAATTAACTCCATCCGTGGGATGTGCTGAATTGACTAGCTTGCTTCCGTGTGCGTGGCCCTATGGTGAAGGCCCACGCGGCATTAGCTGAGTGAAGGACTTGAGCTTAATACTGGCTGCACGGGTTGGGAAAGAAGAACTACTGCAAGGGGCTACTACTGCAAGAAGTATCTGTAACAATAAAGGACCTGGTCAATTACCACAGAAGAATCCTGGTGCTGTGTCTTTTCCTGCTGGACGGGATTGGGCGCGGCGCAATGCCCTAGAAACATCACTGTGAATATGGATTGAAAATGCAATAGAGGGACTGCAGAGATGGTTCAGCAGTTAAGAGCTCTGGTCGATCTTCCAGAGGACCTGAATTTGATCCCCAGCACCCATGTGGTGGTTCATATGTCTGTAACTCCAGTCTGGGGGGGGATCTAAAGTCCTCTTCTGGCCTCCTCAGACACTAGGCACATCTGTGGTGTACAAGCATACATGCAGACAAAACACCCACACACATAAATTAAATACATAGAATTAACTTTAAAAAAGTAATAGAAACCCATATAGTATGAAAGAAACAGCAACAAGGAAGTTGAATCAATGATCACCAGCTATCCTTTCTGTCCTTCGTATGTTTATTGCCCATGTAACAAGCACACAGGAACCAGATCACTTTTCAACATTCTACTGAACATACAACAACAGATAATTTCACACTCATACACACAGACAGCATTTGAAGAGCAATTCCTGACCTTTTATAAGCTCTGTGTTGATACCAGAGAAAAGCATTGTGAAATAGACACTGAGAAAAGACAATAAAGGACTAATTCGTGTAGATTTTATAGATAAAATGACAAGCTGGGTTGTAATCTCAGGAAGAAAAAGACCTAGCAAACTAGAAAGGCTGAGTAGTGATAAAATATTTTCTAAAAACATCAAATAAGAATATTAAGATTAAGGGGCTGGAGAGATGGCTCAGAGGTTAAGAGTGCTGACTGTTCTTCCAGAGGTCCTGAGTTCAATTCCCAGCAAAACCACATGGTGAATCACAACCATCTATGATGAGATCTGGTACCCTCTTCTGTAAACTGCATGCATAATAAATAAATAAATATTTAAAAAAGAATATTAAGAATATACTTAAGACCTGTGGTAGTGAACAAAGCCACAGAATGAACTTAAAAGGAGAAGCTGGAGAGATGGCTCAGTGGTTAAAGAGCACTGGCTGCTCTTCCAGAGGTCCTGAGTTCAATTCCCAACAACCACATGGTGGTTCACAACCATCTGTGATGACATCTGGCATGCAGACAGAATAATGTATACATAATAAATAAATCTTTTTAAAAAATTAAGGAATGTTATAAATTTTGTATACATTGTAATTATCTAAACAAAAAAACCTTACAGTGTTTACAAGGTTATATCTAATTTTGGAGTTCAGAAAGATTGTTGACATCGAATATAAAATTAATGCACAAACATCAATTACATTTATAAACATCTATAAATGATCATACAATGTAGTTCAGAAAGATATCATTTGCAATAGCTGCAGAAGAGCATTATATAAGAATAAACCAGGCAAAATACATGTTTGAACCTGGCGATGGTGGTGCAAGCCTTTAATTCCAGCACTCAGCAGGCAGAGACAGGTGGAGCTCTGTGAGTTCTAGGCCAGCCTGGTCTACAAGGTAAGTTCCAGAACAGCCAAGACTGTTACATAGAGAAACCCTATCTTGAAAACTATAATATATATACATGATTGTTATGAATAAAAACTATGAATCATCATTTGAAACCAACAGGTCCTTACAGGTCCTCATGTTACAGTGATCCCAACCATAAAATTATTTTCATTGCCACTTTATAACTGTAATTTTGCTACTGTTATGAATCATAGTGTGAATATTTGCATTTTCTGATGGTCTCAGGTAATTCCTGTGGAAGGGTCACTCAACTCCCAGGTTGAGAACCACTGACAAAGACAAATATTGAACATATAAATAAAAGGAAACAAAATATTACATTCACTTTCTTTCAGTTGTTTTCTTTTTCAAAAGATATGCTTATTTATTTTTTAATTTGTTTGTATGTGTGCAAGTAGTCTGCATGAGTTTGTATGTACAATATGTTCACATAAGCCCACAGAGGCCAGAAAAGGGTGCTGAAACCATCACAACTGAAATTATAGGTGGCTGTGAGAGACCATGTGAGCCCTGGGAACTGAACCTGGGTCCTCTAAAATATTTGTTATCTTTTAATTTCGTGTGTGCCCGTGTGTGGTATTTGCCCATTAGTGCAGTGTTTGCAGAGAGCAGAAGAGGGTTTTGGATCTTCTGGAGCTAAAGTTAGAGCTGCCTAACATGAGTGCTCAGATCCAAACTCTGGTCCCTCTTTTAAGGCAACAAAGGCCCTTAATGACTGAGCCATCTCTCTAGGCCTAAATTACGTCCTTAAAGGGGATCAGAATCAATAGAGCTGATAATTCTCTCCCAGTTAATATGTCAAATCATTGCAATGCCAACTGAAAACTTTGAGAGATTTTTACTTGCTGTGGAAATTAAAAACATGATGTGTTCACATTAAAGTTCTTAAGAAAAAATTAAGTCCCAAGAATAGCCAAGATGGTCTTCAAGAGCAAAGTACATTTCTCTGCAGATCGCCAAGATTTAATCAAATCCATAACAACAAAGCCTGGGTGGTGGTGCAGTGAAGCTGGGTAAAAACACAAAAGGTCTTACCGTAAAGCCTCTTAACAGAACCACAATAATACCAATGTTTGGTGTGTGACAGTGGAGCGCTGTCATATTGGTGGAATAAAGGGCAAAGTATTTAGTCATAGCCTTGAGCCAAATGACTATTCATATGGGAAAATTAAAAATTGATGCTTCATCTTCAGTACTCTGGAAATAGATTCAAGGTCAATAAGAGAACCATACAAATAAACTTTTTATAGATTTCAGAAAATAATCTAAAAAGGACACTTTCATACTTGAGATAAGTAGTATTTCATGAGTAACACATAAATAAATATTTTAAAAGAAATATTTCAAAACTTATAACAGAAATTTATATTAATCCAAACTTCCTTGAAGATTCTAGGATGTTGTAAAAATAGTTTCAGCTACATAGATCTCAGAAAGTTCACCACACATGAAACCACAGTGAGAATAAATGCAGGAAATGTCCAAGCAGTATACACTACAGAATTAATTGATTAACTACTTTGGTAAAGTTTGTTGTCATCCTTAAAATTTAAGTAAAACCATCATTTCATTTTCAGGAAAATGGATTAAACTCTAGATCATCATATTAAGAGAAATACAGCAGATACAGATTTTTAAGAAGTAGAAGGGGGGATAATAGGAAAGAGGTAGGGCTAAAAAGCAAAGTATATACATAAATGAAAACAAAGTAATGAACCACATTGCTCTGTATAGTTAATATATACTGATAAGAAACCTTTAAAAGAAAAAAGAAAATGAGTATAATTAAAACCTAATTATGAGAAGAGACTGTATGTGGTGATTTGAAAAAAAAATGGCCCCCAAAGGGAGTGGCACTATTAGGAGGTGTGGCGTTGCTGGTGGACGTGTGTCACTGTGGGGTGGATTTCAGGTCTCCTATGCTCAAGCTACACTTACTTCACTTGCTGCTGTCTGTTCAAGATGTAGAACTCTCAGCTCCTTCTCCGGCACCATGTCTGCCTGCACTCCACCATGTCCCACCATGATGATAATAAATGGAACCTCTGAACTGTAAGCCATCCAGTTAAATGTTTTCCTTTATAAGAGTTGCTATGCAGAAAATTGGGAATCAGCCTTCCTCAGGAGCCAGCAATTATCACTCTTGGGCATTTACCCAAAAGATGCTCATCCACAACACAAAGACAGTTGCTCAACTATGTTCATAGCACCTTTCTTTGTAATAGTTATAACCTGAAAACAACCTAGATGCCTAGATCAACTGAATAAAAGATAAAGAAAATGTGGTACATTTACACAATGAAGTATTATTTAGTGGTAAAAAAAAAAAGAAGACATCAAATTTGCAGGCAAATAAATGGAACTAAAAAAAAAAAATCATCCTGAGTGAGTTAACCCAGACCCAGAAAGACAAGCACAATATGTACTCACTCATAAATGGGTAATGAACACATAGCAAAGGATGAACAGGCTAAAATCCACAACCCAGAGAAGATAGGTAGAGAGGAAGACCTAAGAGGGACACATATGGACTGTCCCAGGAAGGGGAAATGGTTAAGATCTCCTGGGTAAACTGGGAGGTGGATGTAGAGGGGAGAGGGGTTGGGAAATGAGAAGGTTTCAGTTGGAGGAGGGACTAAGAGGTGAGCAATGAGGGAGATATTCTGACAGAGGGAGCTATCATGGGCTTGGGAAGAAACCTGGTACTAGGGAAGTCCACAGGAACCCACAAGGAGGTCCCAGCTAAGTTTCCTGGCAATACTGGAGAGGATGCTCAAAGTAGCCTTTCCCTGTAGTCAGATTGGCCACTAATCCTAATTGTTATCATAGAACCTACATCTAATGACTGATGGAAGCAGAAACCCAGAGCCCAACTCATGGCCAAGAATGCCTGGAGTTCAGCTGAAGAGAAGGAGAAACAACTAGAGGAGCAAGGGGAGGGTCAGGAGCACAATGTGGATATCCACAAGGACAGCTGACCTGAGCTAATGGGAGCTCACGGACTCTGCACTGACAGCTGAAGAGCCTGCATGGGACCGAACTAGGCCCTCTGAATGAGGGTGACAGTTGTTCTAATCGCCCCTGGCTATGAGATCAGGAACTATCTTGATTACACGAACAGACTTTTTAGAGCCCACACCCTTTGGTGGGATGCCTTGCTCAGCCTTGAAACACGGAGGAGAAGATGGGTCCTGTCTCAACTTGACATGTTAGCCTGTGTTGACTCTTCACAGGAGGCCTTATCTTCTTTGAGGAGTGGATGGAAGCCGGAGTGGGGGGAGGTGGGAAAGGTGGGAGGAGGAGCAAGAGAAAGAGAGGGAGGAGAAACAGTGGAGGGTATGTAAAAGGAATTATATTAATAATTTAAGAATACTATTTTAAAAAGAAAAACTACTAAGTAAAAATTACATTTACAATGTTTAGTCCATTTGTGTTTGACAAATTTGGAGAAAGCACTGTATTATCTATTCTATCCTAGTGAGTTCAAAGTTTTATACCTAAACCACTCTTTATCATAATTTGTATTACCATTCTAAAAATGTCTTTTGAGACTTTAAAATATCTCCTTAAATAAGCAATTTAACTTTTTATGTTTCTCAATACTATAGATTTTACATCTCTTTTGTAATTTTTAAAAAATTTGTAATTAGGGAAATTGTAACTATAACTATCTAGTCTTCAACCATGTCAGAGACCTGAGAAGGATGTAATAAAATTACCTGAAAAAAAGAAAGCGCAGAGCAAGCAACTTCCAAAACTATAAAGTGACAGAAACAGCTGGCTGCCTAACAGTCCCAATGTTCCTCTGCAATGTTGGGACACCTGGCCTACACCCAATCCTGATATGTCCTTCCCTACTACAAGTGATACAAAACCTTATGTCTCCAATGCCACAGCACAATCTCCACTTCCTCAAAAAGACTGTGGCCCTTCAGTTGTTCTAAATAAAAACTAACAAACAAAAGAAGAGTTGTCATGGTCATGGTGTATCTACACAGCAATAAAACCCTAATATATTAAGTCAGAATTAAGTCCAGATAACATTTGTGTGCTGAGAGGTTTGTGTTAAAGAGAACAAACAGCAAAAAAAAAAAAAAAAAAAAAAAAAAAATCCTTGGGAGGATGCATAATTGTCCTCAGAGGGCAACTGAGGCAGGGAGTTGTAATTAAGTACATTTGCATACTTTATTTTATGCATTAGTCAGGATTTGCTTGAGAGACAAAGCAATAGTAAGGATGAATGTTTTTTTCTTTTTTATGAGGAACTGACTTGCTTTATTACAGAGGCCAAGAAGTTCTAACATGAAAGACAGCACTCAGGGCCCCAAGCAGAGCTGATGATGTAGCTCTACTCTGAATGACAGAGCAGATGATACCCAGGGCATCTATGCTTCAACTTAAATTTAAAGGCAGGAAAACAATCCAAGCTGATTTTATTCAATATACAATGTATCACCACAAGAGTGTCCCAGTCGGGAAGGAGAAATTTCCCTTACTGTCTTGAGGGTTCTCACTGTTTTCTTTCTAGATGTTTTAATAAAATAATGCTGGTGAGAGCCATGCACATTACAGAAGACAATGTGCTTTACACAACATGCTAATATGAAAGTCACTCCCTTTACACACATGCTAATATGAAAGTCACTCCCGTTACACAACATGCTAATATGAAAGTCACTTCCATCCAGCAGCACCGTTACAAAACACCTACAATCATATTTAGCCGAGTATTTGAGCATCTCCTGGTCCAGTAAAGTTAGCACTAACCATTCCCCTTCCTCACATTTGTCTCCTTCTCTCACCTGCCACAGTGTGGGCTCACTCTCATACCTTTTCTTTTTCATACAAGGATATTGGGTCTCATGTCCTGGTTAAGCTTTCCTTGTCTCTGTCCCCTTCGCCCACTACAAGAAGACTGAACGACCTAGCTCAACCATAGAGTACTTCTCAGCTCTTTCACTTAGACCTGATCGCTCTCTGTGGGACACTCAGTCACGGCCTTCTGCCTCATTCATGCCTGTTTCTGATGTGTTTGTATTTTGTAAATGATATCTATCAATGTGTGTCGTGAGACTATGTTCTGGTGCATTGTAAATATTTGTCCCTCCTACTTGTTCCATAAACAGCTGATTGGCCAGAAGGCAGACAGGAAGTGTGGGCGGGGCTAGCAGACTAAGAAGACTCTGGGAACAGAAAGAGCAGAATAGAGACACCAGTGGAGACACCAGCACATGCAGAGGAAAGAAGATAACCATGCTGCTTTGAGAAAAGGTACCAAGCTACATGGCTAAACAGATTAACAGAAATAGATTTGAGTTAAGATGAAAGAGCTAAGATGTCTGAGTCATAGGTCAATCAGCATGAAATTAATATAAGCCTTTGTGTGATTATTTGAGACTAAGTGGCAGCAGGGCTGAGAGCGAGTCTGAACCCCTGGGCTAGGCCAGAAAGAAAGGACCAGAAACTTATTATTACAAATGTAGACACGTAGCTCATGGAGTTGGAAAGAAGTAGCGCTCTGCTTACACAGGAAAAATAGCAACGATAGTCTAGCATGCCAGCTATGATTCTTTCTGTATTTAGAAAGATGCTTTAGTTATTCCTTAAATAGAAATGTCAACACTCATACAACAGTTAATGTATAAAAGCCCTTTTTGAGCACAGTAAAGCATTCTAAATTCTGACCATATGTCACCTTATGTCATTGCAGAAACACTATGGATTTGACCCTAATAACTGTTTTACAAATGAGGACACTGAGGCAGAGAGGTACAAAGCACCTTGGTACTATCCAATGATTATAGATTTGGGCTTGGAGTCTGAGCCAGTCAGAAGCCCTTGCATGGGCACTGGGGAGAGGCGAGATCTTCGACATTCTCAGGAGGAAGTCTGCCCATTCAATTCATCTGTTCTGTGCATTCTCGGTTTCCCTCCACCCCATAGCATCCCAACATTTTTAACCAATGAGGAAGGTGTTTTCATTGCCCCTTTTTGCCTCTGTTTCTTCTCCCTAAGAAATTCTATGAATGATTGTACAAAGTTTTCTGAAAAAGCAGCACCAAGAACTACATGTGTTCTGAGTTTGTTTTTTGCTAATTTTAGGGATAGACCTTGCTTTCCATTGTTGATTCTCTGTGAGTGGAAAGTTGTAGAGCAGAAGTTGCAGAGCGGAAGTTGCAGAGCCTTCCCTGTTGCTCTGCTTTCTGGCTGGTGCAACCTACCTTCACACTGAACAATAAAGAGCCAATGGTAGACTTACACCATTGAATCAGGATTTTAAACATTGTAGAGAGTAACAAAATCTCTGAATGAATTTTTTTAGTAATGTTATTTTCTTTTAAGGAAATATGAATTATTTATTTTTATTTCATGTGTACTGGTGTTTTGCCTGCATGTATGCATGTATGAGGCTGTCAAGCTGGAGCTGAAGTTTACAGATAGTTGTGACCTGCCATATGAGTGCTGAGAATTGAATCTGGGCCCTCTGGTTAAGCAGTCAGTGCTCTTAACCAGGGAGCCAACTCTCTAGCCCACTAATGTTATTTTCATCTTACTGAAGTAAAAACACAGTTTTAAAAATATCATTAGAAGAATACCTTTTCTTCTCTGAAGATGAGAAAGCTCCCATTCCAGTGTCTTCTTCTCTAAAGCCAAAAAGTCAAAGGGGCTCCTTTCTAGGATGCTAGTATGGGATTTTGTGACTGTGCTATTGAAAGGACAAATAGGACATTGACCTGGGGGAAAGCAGTGACCATGGTGTAGATAGTTACTCCATATTTTGGGGTCAGGATAACAGTTCTTTCAGGTTTTCTGTTGTAGCACTGGGATTTAATGAACCCAGGACCCCATGCATGCTAGGCAAGACCCTCACCACTGAGTTACCCTGCAAGTCCCTCACATTAAAATATTAATTACATTTTATTTGTTTTTGAATACTCGTGTGTGTTTATGTGTGTGTGTGTGCACCCACACACACCTGCCCTCTAGCTCGTTTGTGCTTGCATGTGCATATCATAAAACATATGTAAAACAGGACAATTTACATAGTTATTTCTCTCCTTTTATCATTGGGTCCAGGCATTAAACTCATATCCTCAGGTTTGGTGGCAAGTACCCTTACTCACTGAGACATTTCACCAGTTCTACCCCCACATTTTTCATAAGAAAATTAAAATAACTTTACCTTTCACAAACTCCTATATGTTTTATGTATCTAGAGCTTGCCTTGATCTTGTAGCTGAACATGACCTTGAACTTGTGATCTTTTGGCTTCCCAAATGCCAGGGTTACAAGTGAGTACCACCATGCCTGTTTTAATGTGGTGTTTGGGATTGAACTCAGAGCTTTGTTCATGCTAGCAAGAGTTCTACTAACTGAGGCACATTCCCACCCTCACTTTTTAGGTTCTTACTTGACGAATAATAATTTGTACATGCTTATAGGGCACTGCATTACATCACAGTGCATATACAATTGAATAATAATCAAATCTAGACAACTAACATATCCTTCATCCCAAACACTTAATGTTTCTTTGTGCTAAGAATATTCAAAATCCTTATCTTAGGGCTCTGTGTGTGTGTGTGTGTGTGTGTGTGTGTGTGTGTGTGTGTGTGTGTGCATACTGTTGTGCCCTGGTTGGAAGACCCCCAAAGAGATCACCTGAGACACAAACTCTCTGAAATGCAAAAGCAAGGTTTATTGAAAAGAAGTACAGGCTGTGACAAGGACCCTGTCCAGTGCACTGACGTAGCGGTGGCCAGAGGATGTGCCCGCCCCTTTGCAAGCTGGGTTTTAAAGGCAAAACCGACAATGTTACACATCAGTTAGGGGTCTTAGTATGGATACAATTCTGATTAGCTCATTTTTAGAGACTTTCCAGAATTCCTCTGTTATCTTAGCCTTCATGTTGTCCTGGTGCTTATCAAACCCTTTTTGTATAGGCTATCTTCGGTGCTGGGACATTTTATGGTTAGTTAGTGGCTATCAGATGGCCCTAGAATATCTCCGCTATTTCCTGTAGTAGGACATTTTGACTTTGTCCTTTTGAAGCCCCTGGAACAGCCCCTATGTCCGTGAAAATCAGGCCTGTTTCAAGTTGGGTTTAGGGACATGCTCAAAATGGAGGCACTTCTCTGGTTCTTCACATACAAAGCTCCTTTTGGAGCTCCTTAGAAAAACACATAAGTTGGGCATTTAAATCCAAAACCATGGAGGTTTTGAAGTTGATTTTTGGTTCCGGACCTGTCCACATACTAGTCTCTGAAGCCAAGAAGCTGAGTGAGTTGTGAGAGTTTCCTTTATAGAACCATCGCAGCCTTTGGTAGCAAAGGCATTATTACAAAACAGTTTGGGGAAGGCATCCAGAGAAAACATGAGAAATCTGCTATGTATTTAGAAATTCACTCTCCCAGATATGGAAAGGACATTACTGCAAAACTAAAATATTTTGGAAGAGAATTTATTGGCCCGTATCCACCTTTCTTTGGTGCTGAAGGCTGAAGGCAGAGCCTTGTGCTGCTAAGTGTATGCTCTGTCATTGAACTGTACCCTCTGCTAACATGCCCACTCAGTGAAGACTTAGAGTCCTTACTCTGGTGTAGAGAATGACTCTTACTTCATAAAAGTCTGATATTCCAACCAGGGAAAAGAAACCCTACCCACTTCCTAAATTCTCTTTAGTGACTTGATTTGTCAATTTCAACTATTTGAGAAAGAAAAATTAGAACTATCGAATGGGAATAAAAGTTTCTCGGGCCAAACTTAGATTGACCTTGGGCAAGTCACTTAGCTCTTTGAGTCTGGATCCTTTCCCTCTGCAGCATGTAAATATGTTGGACTGGATCCCAGATATACTGGCTTGGTAAAAGAGGAAAATGTGTCCTTGTTTATGGAAGAAAAAGGTGATGTAGTAATTTTATGGGCTTTATTTTTAGTTACTAAAGGCTTGCTTTCTTTGGTCAGAATGTTAGGGTAGTGATGTGTGCTGGGAATCACTGAACTCACAAGGAGGATAAATGTGCAAATTATTGTTTCTCTGCATCCCTTTTGCTCTCAATGATCATAGAAACAAACGTGCCTGTAATTATGTCACCCAGATACAGTGCTTTTCATTTAAAGATGTTGAACTGTTGTGCAAACAGTCATTAAGGCTCTTCCCTGTGAAAAGATTATGACTGTTTACCAGTAGCCAGAACAGCAGGCTGGAACACAGTGCCCTCTGGCAGTTGCCAGGGGTGACTTTGGTGAACTGTTCTAGCAGCTGGCAAAAGGGCTGTTTCTAAGCTGCTTGCTCTGACCTGTAGCACGACTAGTTATTGGTAGATACCAGTGAATTTAGAAAACAGTTGAAATAAGACCACTTTGCCTTGGCATCATGGACAAAACCTTTCAGATAAGGAGAAAGCAGGGAGTGCTGGTCTTCTGAGTTGAAGTGAATTCAAGACTGTCAAAAGAGGGAGGGAGCTATAGCAAAATGGGCTGAGCCCATTTTCTTTTTATAAGGCTTCACCCTCGCACACATTATGTTGGCTAGAGTCCCTTGATATTCAGTGGGGTTTACAAGGCAGGGGACCAAAGTGTGGATAATTATCTCCTGAAAGGCTTATGATTTAGAGGTCTAGCATCCAGGGTGCCATTGAAATGGTGGAACACTGAAGAGAAGAGCCTATTGAGAGGTCTTTCAAATTTGGAGGCATGTCTTAGTTAGGGTTTCTATTGCTGCAACCAAAAAGCAAGTTGTGGAGAAAAGGGTTTACTTGGCTTATGCATCAGCATTGCTGTTCTTCACTGAAGGAAGGCAGGGCAGAAACCTGGAGTCAGGAACTGGTGCAGAGGCTATGGAAGGATGCTGCCTACTGGCTTGCTCAGCCTGCTTTCTTATAGAACACAGGACCACCAGCGCAGGGAGGGTTAGGGTTAGGGTTAGGGTTAGGGTTGGGCCCTCCTGTGTTGATCAGCAATTGAGAAAAGCCTTAAGCTGGACCTTGTGGAGGCATTTCTTCAACTGAAGGAGGATCCTTCCTCACTGACAGTTCTAGCTTATGTCAAGTTGACACACAGAATCAGCCAGTGCCAGGTGTACCTTCGAAGGGGAGTCTTCTCTCTTTACTCCCTGGCTTGTGATGTAGGTGGTTCTATGCTTTGCACCTCCTCCAAGATTGGCTGCCTTGCTATAGGCCCAAAGCAACAGGGCCAACCCATCAGGGACTAGAGCCTCCAAACCCCTTCTTACTTCATAAATTAGCTCTCTCGGGTGCTTTAGTTGGTTATGGAAAGCTGACCAACACACAGGTTCTAAGCGGTTATGGTACTCTGTGAAGAATTACTGTAGATACCCATAAGCCCCAGAGTCAATAGAATGTTTCTTTATTGTCTAATTTTATTTTCACAGAAGCACAACAATCTGACTCACTCTAGAGACTACCACAGCAATCACTTAATGCCTACTACAGTTATTGGGCACTGATTTTATAGGTTCTTAGTGAGGGAAGATTTTGTTCTTGTGAGTGTTTGTTCACTTGGTGGCCATGTGAAGTGCTTGATGGATAAGAAAACACTAGTTCGAGTAGAATTAGTTTTTTTTTTCTACTGCCACCCTCTTGGCCCACCCTCCTGGGCCACTCTTCTGACCCACCCTCCTGAGCCACTCTTCTGGGCCACTCTCTTGGACCACCCTCCTGGCCCACCGTCCTGGACCACCCTCCTAATTAATTTTCTCCTGTTGTGCTCTCTTAAATCTTCTTGTGCAAAACTACCAGATCAAAGTGGTACTTTGGTGGTGGCCCATTTCTCAGAATTTTCTCATAGCTCTGACACAGCATCAACAATGTGGCTGCTCGGGGTGGTGTTAGGCACATCATGATTATGAGTAGACATTGTGCTAAGGGCTTTAGATGTCTGACTTACAGACACCTGCATCACCACCACTGCAGCCTAAATGCTATGCTACTACCAATGGTTGGTTCTCTGTTCCAGTCCTCTGTCCTGCTGTCTCCTGCCATTCAGTTCATCTCTCAGAAGAGAAAATAAAGCCCCACTTCGGATTCCTATCAAAAGTTCTGTCCCTGCCTATCTATTTTCTCCTGCTGTATCCTATCATTAGCACCCAATTATATGCTGATGTATCTTCTGATGAATCATGGAATACATATCCATGTAATAGTTGGCTCTTGAACTCTTCATTTTCTTTTGAATCATTATGTTTATTGGGATTTGACTTCTATATTAGATAGGAGAGGCTAAATTATGCTGAGGTGACAGATGACCTCCAAATCTTAATGGCTAATAACAGTGACAATTTGTTTGTTGCCTCTATCACACATCTATTTTGAATTGCAGAGGGTCTGTTTGTCCTTGGACTCCAGATGATGGATCATTGGCATCTGTAATAATGTCCAATGTTGAGACCCATGTCTCTTCTGACACTCTTCACTGGTCAAAGCAAATTACGAGGCCGTTTCTAGCTCTAAGGAAAGCAGAGAACTCCAATTCTATCATGTTGCTAGAAGGAGTTGCTGTAGTTTAGATGTCCTGTTACAGACTCAGTCTGAAGGGTGACAATGTTGAGAGTTGATAAAACCTTTAGGAGATAGAGGCTTGTAGGAGGTATTGAGGACTTTGGGGCGTGCCTGCAGAGATGATTGTAAGACTCTGAGCATTTCTTTATCCTCATTTGCTCTCTGGCTTATGACATAAGCAATATCATTCTGCTGAGTGCCTCGTGTCAGGATGTGCTACCTCGCCAGAGGCTCAGAGTACTGAGATCTGAAGTTGGAAGGTTCTTAGTTGTCTGAGCCTGCAGTCCAGAGGAATCTTTCCCACCTGAGGTCCTGTAGCTGTTTATGAAATAATTATAAATAATATTAATTACAAACTGATTGGTCTATGGCTTAGGCTTATTACTCATATTTCTATTTATGTTTAGCCATGTGGCTTGGTACCTTTTCTCACTGCAGTACTCTTACCTTGTTCCCTGTGTCTCACATTGTCTCCTGCTCTGCTCTTCAGCTTCCCAGAATCCTCCTAGTCTGGTTGCCCCACTTCTTTTGTCTAGCTACTTTACCAATCAGCATTTTAGTAAACCAATATTCACAATACAGTCTACAAAACATAATCCCACAGCATTTAGAGGTTCATTACAGTAGGTCATGTAATGACCCTCTAAAATGCGGGCCTAAATAGCTTTTTAAAAAACTTCCTGGCTGGAGAGATGGCTCAGAGGTTAAGAACACTCACTGTTCTTCCAGAGGTCCTGAGTTCAATTGGCTCACAACCATCTATAATGACATCTGGTACCCTCTTCTGTACACTGTATACATAATAAATAAATAAATATTAAAAATAAAAAACTTCCATTTAATCTCAGCACAAGTTTTTCTTTCTCTTTTATTTCTTTCTGTCTTTCTTTCCATCCTCCTCCTCCTTCTCCTCCTCTTCCTTTTCTTTTTCTAAGATAAGGTCTTTCTACGTATTCCCCTCACAAACACACAGTGTCCTGGAACTCATTATGTAGCCCAGGCTAACCTCAAAATCACAGAGATCCCCTTGCCTCTGCCTTGGACCTCCCAAGTACTGGGATTAAAGGTGTGCACCACTATGCCTGGAATGCTTTTAAGTTTAATGTTAACATTTTATTGTTTCTCCTGAAGTTCCAAAAGTATCTATTCTCTAATACCTGGCATCTCTAAGAAAGAAAATCATAACTTTAGAAGCACAGAGAGCCACTGTGCATTTCTTATGTAATTTTAAAGACTACATGAACTAAACGGCTAAAAACCAATTTTCATCCGTGATAAAAATATATAAATCATGTTTCCAGCTTTTTGGTGAAGTTGTTTCAGGAAGTGGTGCCTTGAAAAGATGTCACCAGTGTAGCTTCTATCATCGAATCCCACCAGACATTCTTTTCACCTTTGACAGTTTTGTGGTAAGACAGGAGTACCACAGAGAGGCTTCCCTGGGTGTAGGCTGGGGCTGGTTTAAACCGGCCTCTGCTTCCTACTGTTTTGTACCTTGTTCCAGCCCCACTTAAATCACAGATCGAGCATCGAGCATGGCTCTCAGTATTTTATGTGTGCTTGCTAGAGTGCTGCAAGCAGCTGGTTTTTATTTTAGCTAGAATTAGTCATACTGTTCTCTGGCCTTGGAATTCATAAGAGTTTTAGCTGGAGAGGCTGTTTTTGGAAGCTGGGCCCTATGTGATTTTGCTAAAGTTTCTTTGGCTTGCTGAATCTGCTGCTGTGGTTTTTGATGGATGAAGGGTGTTTGTGCACTGGCTAGGATACCTTTATCCTATCGGGCAAGTTTTAACTGGGCAGATTTTAATAAATCTATTTGTTTAGTTTTTTAATGTTAGAGCATCACCCAGGCCAGTAGAGGAAAATCTTAGGTTGTTTTAGCTCCCAGAGAATCCTAAAAGAACCTTGAATGTGTCCTAGGTTTTTGAGAATTTGTGCGATAATTCTGGTGAATTCGTTTGTATGTTAGGACTTGGGTTTCCTTGTTAAGGGAATTTTTACTCATTCCCGATAAGCCAGTTGTGAATACTGAATTTTCCATTGGCATTTCCAGTCACTTCAGTGAGCTTTTGTAGCTCAAAGCTGGTTTAATTTCTTTGGATTCAGTCGAATTTTAAAGATTTGTTTTGCAATTTAACCCGCAGAGTTAGCTGGTGGAAAACATTTGGTACTGACAGTGGGGGCTGAATTGTGTTTCCCAACTGAACATTTAACTGAGAATCTTTGTGTCCGACTTTTCTTACCAGAAAAGTCTACCGTTTGCCAGATTCCACGCTGCAGGCTGGGGGACTCCGAAGGAGATGCCATCAACAGGTGTCTGGTGAGGAGTGGACAGTCACAGCTCACGAGGAGAGGGCCACTGCCAGCTGGCGACTCACCAGCGACCACGACGCTTGGTCTGGGTTTGGAGAGAGACAGAAAACGGAGCCAAGAGCTTTTGCACACAAGGTGGCGCTGCTGCTCTGCGGTGATGACCGCTGTCACTCGGTGACTCTGGCTTCCCGTCACCTTTGAGTTTGAGCTCTTCCTCCTCCTGCCCTGCACTCCCTGGCCTCCGTTCCACCTCCTCTCTTACCAGGGCATGCTTTTACTAAAGGCAACCAGGCTTTCTTGAAAAATATGGTCTTTACGACCTAAATCCCTGGAGTTTTTATTTTGTGGTTTGGGTTGGCCTAACAAACTTTTGAAATCGCCTTAGATGTGGAAGGGAATTTTGGGAAGAATGGAGTGGAGGTGGGGGGGGCGGTTCTCAGACTCTGAATTGTAGTGGACGTTTATTTATTTATTTATTTATTTTTTAGAAAAATACAATTGAAGCAGTATTTCTGGTAAGAAAAGTTATTAGGTGTTTATGGATGTTTCAAAAGACCAAGGGGGTGAGGGAAATGCAGATCCCACGTTTAAAATGTACACCTGGGGACTCTTTAGCACAGAACAGAACCCAAGTTGGGAGTGCTAAGGGTGTGAGCCGCTAAAAGCGGTACTTGCTTCCAGTGGGGGAGAGGGGTGTCAGCTGGATGCTGTCCAGGATTGCCAGAAACAGCCCCGGGAGGATGAGTTAGCTTGGCCACCTAGGACTGACTGCAGGTTTTCCTCTTCTTCACGTCTGCCTGAATAAGGAGAGTCCTGCTAAGTTTCTAGCCATTCTCCTTTTTATCTGCCTCCTCTACGGAGTCCAGCAGGAATATAGAAGGAGGTTAAAAATATGCATTATGGTTTCTTAAGGTACACCAAGAGAACAAGTAAAGGTTTTCTCGGGAGGCTGCTTGAGAATGCTCTAGTTTTTCCTCACTTTGGAAAGGAAGCTGCTTTAACATGAATATGGGGGTCAATGTTCTAACCTCTTCATTTCCAATGCCATAAAAAACAGAAACCTATTTTATGATAGTGTTGGCTTTTAAGCAGATTCTGCATTATTATTTATGTGCATTATACTATGCTACATAAAAACATGTAGCATATACTTATTATATAATATACTGTAAGTATGATTGATGTGTGTGTGTGACTCTTTTGTGTGATACTGAATACTGAGCCTAGGACCTCACACTTGTTATATCTCAATCCCTTTTAATTTTTATTTTTTTATGTGAATTGGTATTTTGTCTGCAGGTATAACTGTGTAAGGGTGTCAGATCTTGGAATTACAGACTCTTGTTAGCTGCCATGTGGATGCTGGGAATTGAACTCGGGTCCTCGGGAAGAACAGTCAGTGTTCTTAACCACTGAGTCATCGCTCCAGCTCCCAATCCCTTTATAAAAGAACTTTGAGACAGAATCTTACAAAGTTTCCTAGATTGTCCTTGAACTTGTTCAATTTCCCAAGAAGCTAGGATTGTAAACTTGTGCTACCAGGCTTGACTTATGTGATATTAATATGTGGGTGTAATGCATGATTCTTTAATTAGATATTATGGATATCATTGCATATTGTAAAATTCAACTAGCAATGGAAAAAACCCTTCAGTAAGACTAAGGCTTATATAAATTAACACTTATAGATTCTGAGCTCAAATTAAGTATTAATTTAGCATCCATTCTCTGATGAACTTTCCTGTCTACTATTTGACATATCCATAAGCTCAAGACAAAATTATGAAAGATTAAATGAATCTGTCAATTCCCAATCTGTAAATGAGCTATTAGAGAAACATTATTTAAAATCTTGAGGGCCTGTGAGATGGTTTAGAGGGTAGAGGTGCTTGTTTGAAGAGCTGATGACCCGGGTTTGATACCCAGATCTCACAAGGTGGTAGAGAGAAGCTCTGACCTCCACATGCGTGCTGTGACATGGTGTGCTTGCACTCTCACACGCATGTATGCACACATGTGCATACCCACATGCACAACATAAATAAATAAAACCGGCCTGTCGAAACCACAGAACATTCTTAAAAAATTATATATGATGGTTAGTTCCACTAACTAATTAGCAAATGGTCGGTTCAATAATAGTGACCTTTACTACAAGGTCAGCCCAGTTTCAGGGTCACATAGAAAAGAGTCATTTAGTTTGTTGATACTTTCATGAGTCAAGACCAGTCTTAAGTGGACATTGTGAAAGAAAGACCAGTCTTAGGTAGACATTATGGAAGAAGAAAACCTTTCATTCGCCCCATGCCAAGGTTTCTTCTTGCACCATTTCCCAGGAGCCCAGGATTCTGGAACTTTCTCCTTCTGGCTCTTCTCTCTTTGTCCCCCTTGCCCTGGAGTTGCCCTATCCACTGGTGTCAGGACTCACGAGCATGCTGTCTTAGTTTTTGTTGTTATGATAAAACCCCATGACAAAAGCAACTTGGAGAGGAAAGGGTCATTTAATCTTACAACTCTCAGAACTCATCCACCAGGACTGGAGAGATGGCTCAGTGGTTAAGAGCACTGACTGTTCTTCCGGAGGACCTGAGTTTGATTCCCAGCATCCACATGGCAGCTAACAACTGTCTGTAATTCCAAGATCTGACACCCTTACACAGTCATACATGCATGCAAAACACCAATTCACATAAAAATAAAAACAAATATATATATATATATTTAAAAAAAAAAAAAGAACTCATCCACCTTTGAGGAAGCCAGGCAGGAACCTGGACTGGAGCCTGCTCACTGGTTTACTCCTGTGGCTTGCTCAGCTTGTTGTCTCCTGTAACTCAGGGCTACCTACCTAGGGGTTTTATCTTATCATTAACCGAGACAATGCCACACAGACTTGCCTACAAGTAACCATTGAGGTCGTTCTTCTCAGATAACCCTAGATTGTGCCAAATTGACAAATAAACAAAAACAGGAACACAAGGTCATTGTGCCACTGACACACATCAAGATCACTTGGAGTGCCTGTCAATCAGGCACAGGTGTCTGATCCCAGTCTACAGCCATCCAGAAGAATATCTAAGGTTGGGGTTTGGGAACCAGAGTGAGAACAAAATCTCTGAATTGTTTATGCTTGTTTAGATCAGGTACCTCAGAAGTAAAATCTCTTCCTCAGGAGAAGAATCAGTATCATAAACCAATGTTTCCTGAACTGTGGCATGTACCAGAAACCTTAAAAACTGGATTTCTGGGCTCTTATGAGAGGTTGCCGATTCATTTGAATTCAGTGGGCCTCAGAAAGTGCAAAATGAAAAACTCAAAGTGTAAGATTAGGGCTTCTTCATAGATGCTGAAAAGTCTGTGATAGAGTGCTAGTGAGTGAGTGTGTGTGCATCTGTGCACATATGTGCAAGTGTTTGTACACTGAGGTATAGAGTCTCAGCTCTCTTTTAGAATCTGACGTTTATTCCACTCAAGTCAGTAACCACCTTTAGCAGCTTCTTCTCTCTAATTCTTCTAACTCTTCCTCCTGCTAGCTCTGGCAGTAATGAGATTATGAGGGTTAGCTGGGTTAGGAGACAGGGCATGGAAACTGCCTCTTCTAAAAATGGTTCATCTCAAAATAGTCTTTATTTTGCACCAACGTTCCTGCAAGTAGTACTTCAGGCTGCCACCAGGGGGCTCCCCTAACATAGCAAAAACACAGGTGAGACAGGCAAGAGAACCCTAAACATCATTTACAATAAAGGTTTCTACACCATTTGATTATTCAGGTTTTTTTTTTTTTTTCCCTAAAATTAGAACAAGATTTTAAATACCATGGTTAGCAAATATATAGAGAATTTGTTAAAAATAAATGGAGACTTGTAAGTTTTAGCCTTTATTGTAGGTGTGGGTTAACAGAAATTTTGTTATAGGGCTGGGGATAGATAGCTCAGTGGAAGTAATGACTGCCTAGATGCTCAGGGTCCTGGGTTTGACCCCCTAGAAACAGGAAAAATAGATTTTGCAGTGTGATAACTTTCCGATGTGAGATGGCTGAGTTTTCAAATGTTTCTGTTCCAAAGGGCTTATTAATTCATGCAGTTTATTTTGATCATATTCACTCGGCTTCCCCCAGATGCTCTCCACCTCCCTACCCATTCATCTTCATGTTATTTCTCTCTCTTAAAATAAAACAAAGATAAAGATACCCCCAACACACACACACACACACACACACACACACACACACACACACAGTCTGATTAGTGTTGGCTAACTACTCATTCCATGGGGCCTGCCCTGGTCAGATTAAAAACTCTCATTGTGCTTCCTGTTCTAAACCTAAACCCCTTCATTCAGAGGTAATATTTCCTAGGTGAACTAGTGCTTCATAGGTTTGTACAATATTTCTACTGCGGGCCAGAATAAGAAGGGGAAACCCCAACTGTTTCTGAGCAAAGTGAGGGTGCTTTCAAGGCCACTTAAAGGACAGTAATGCTCCCCAGAGGTAAGTCCTGCCTGCCAGTCTGGAGATGTAGTGAACGCCACACTGAAAAGTGACTTTTCCTCTAGCTACTCAAAAGACACCAGTTCTCAAAACACAGGTCAAATACTTGGCTTAGTAAAGAATGGAATCCTGGCCAGCTTCAAGGGCATGTGCTTGTGCTCAGAGAGATTTTGTTTAATGCTCTCCTGTTGTCATTCAAATTCTTAAGAATCTTGAAAGCTGCGCTGTGTTTTCTACCAACACTTGTGTATCCAGTCCCATAGCCTCCCACCAATGTTCTCTTGGCTTTCCCTCAGAGAGGTACCTTGCTTGAGTCTGTGGAAATTTTTTGAAGCTCTCAGAAGCCAGAGCAGCCTCCCAGATCAATTACACCACAATATGGGGAAGATTCTCGAAACTCCTTGGGTGTGCAACCCAGGCTGACACTGGCTGTGAACTTGCAGCCTTGTTTCTAGAATCCTCTTTCCACATTTGTCTTTCCTACTTAGATTGCTCTTGCTGGCAACTGAATGTGTGAGATATTAGAGTCTCCATGCAGACTTTGTGTGCTTTGCTTCATTACTTGGGCATGAAAAATTGTAGAGTTACCAAGAAAAACGTCATTCTTAAATATAAATCCAATTACCTTTATATTCCTTATAAGACAACAGATTGATGAATTCTCAGGATGTGTGTGTGTGGGGAACCCCAGATATTACTGAGGTTAAAACAGAGGAGGGTACACCTAGATTCTCCTCCTCTCTGCTAATAGGGGAATATTCTGTAAGCACCTTGCTCTGGCTGGCTTGTGTCAGGTTTCATTAAATGCCTCTTTTCTATCCTAAGTTTTTGGAGGCTCTAATCATTGTTTTTCCCTGTGGGTCACCTTTGGGCTTTGGCAATAATCTAGATGTGTCTGGTCCCAATCCTTCTGGATTACAGGAATTGACGGTCCCAATTAAAGAGCTGGGGTCCTCCAAGGGCAAATCCCTTTAGCCTTAATTCACTGAGGCCTCTTCTGAGCAGAAGCTGTTTTTCTGCCTTCCGTCTTACAAAACAGAACACAAGAAATGGCTGTTTCTTCATCCTGTCTTCCTAAAGTTACACCAGCATACAGGTAATCTAGGGATTAAATCCATCCCTCGATATTTAACTATGAGAATTACATCAAATCCCTTCACTTGTCGGCCTTTGAATTGAACATTAAATGCAGAAAGAGTAACTTAACAGCCAGGTAATTAAATGTTTAATGAAAATATTGGTAAGCTGAAACCCAAAGGGAGATGAAAAACAAAATAATCCTTCGGCTTTCAGAGCTCAAGGATGCAGACCTACAAGGAGCAGAATTGCACTGTTATGATTTATGGGCAAATTAGAAATAAGACCCATTAAGGCTCCAAAATTTTGACAACAAACAATTGTCCTTATATTCGTCATTTCAGAATGACCTAAAAAACGTATCTACCTAGAAACTCTGAAGAGTCAATTCATAGTCCATGTACATCATTGAAATTGAAACATATGTTTTAAAACTTATTTCTTGTTGTTTTTCTTTTCTTTTTTTTAAAGCCAGTCTCTGAGCTCTTATTCAGTACCAGATGTTATGACAGGTGACACAGGTGTCCTCATTACCATTACAGTCACAGTTAGCATGTGAGGTGACAGCGCCCCTTTTAGCAATTCTTCAGTTTGTGGACTGTTTGACAAGTATGGTTATCAGTTCTTTAAATGTGATGTAGCACTGGTGGTGAAGCCATCAGGTCCCAGGATTTTCTTTGTTGGGACACTTTTCACTTCTGGCCCCCCTTCCATGCTTGTTCTGTTAGGGCTTAGTGATTGCCTGTGTCTGGGAATTCATCCATTTCTGAAGCTAAACAGTTAGTTCTCTGTAGTCTATTACACACTTTTGTTTTGCTGAGGTGTGGCTTGCAATGTGTCTTTTTCTTCTGATTTTTTTTTTTTGCATTTTCTCTTTTTTTTTTCTAGCCTACATGAAGGTTTGTTGATTTTATCTTTTCAAAAACTGAATTCCTACTTGTGTTGATCAATTTCTGCTGTTTTTTCTCCTTTCTGTTCTGCTTATCTCTGTGATAATCTCTATTTTCTTCCTCCTACAGGTCAGGCCTAGTTCATCTTCTAGATTCTTGGGATGTAACGTTGGGGTTTACTTATTGGAGACCTTTTTTGTTTTTGTTTTGATTTAGGCATTGATTACTACAAATCTCTCTTTCAAAGACTGCTTTCTTCCAAAGCTGTTCATGTTAGCTCACATGAGGCATGAAGATGATACAAGGTTGAGTCCTGCCTGGGTTATATACTGAGTCAGCCTTGGGTTTCACTCTGAGACCTTGTCTCAAAAAGTAAACAGGCAAAGAAGCCACCTAAAAACTAAATAATAGTAATTATTGTTATTATTATTATTATTAATAAAAGCTAGAAAGACAAACCCCCACTTTTTCTGCATCCTTAGTGACTTTCTCCAGTCACATAGAATGAGTGCAAGTCTTAGAAGGGGAACCCTTAAGTACCTCATCCCCAAACTGGGCTTCTTTCTATACACTCTCTGGAAGCT
>PVIH01021478.1:0-29649 GCA_004025045.1 Sigmodon hispidus | reverse complement strand
TGGAAAAAAAAATTCAGAGGGAAAGATGAACACAAAGAAAATATATGTGTAGCAATCTTATTTGTATTTCCACCCTTGATAAGCCATGCTTATGATTCTTATCCTCTGTATAGTTATTGTTAACTCTTCCACATTTTAAATTCTTTTTACTGTGGTTTTTTTTTTGATAAATACAAAATAAAGAAGAAAAAAAAAGAAAAAAAATAAAAAAAATTAAAGAAAAAAGAATGGCCTTCTGTCACTAAGGAGCAAGGCAATGACAGAAGTCAGGATGGGACATGCAGCAGCCAGCTAATGCAGAGACTTCTACCATGTCAACCACTACCGTGCTGTGGCTGAGACTTAAAAAATGCCTGAAAGGGTGTTAGGGAAAGAGCCCAACATATACACATGTTGATTAAGTATGTGTAGTCCTAGGCTTGGTTCTTCCCAGGCTCTAGTGTGAGTGAATTAGGAGTAGCACCTGGGGATGAGATGCTAAGTGTATCTCAGGACCCACAGGGGCCCTTGCACAGAAAAATGAGCCAAAATGAAAGCTGGTGCTTAAAAAGCATGGAGTGGACAATCCCATCTCTGTATTGACTGCATTTGCAGCAGCACTTTCCATCACACAATACTAAATAGAAGAGTCATCCATCTCTCCCTTCCATTAGCCAAAATGGACCATCCATTCCATAGGACTTAAAAGGAATGGTGATGGTGAAAATGACCTTGTTGATACCCAAAGTGCTGCCAATGTAACACATCAGTTAACAGAAATCTAAACAGCTCATTGGAAAGATTGTTTAAAAAACAGCGGAGGTGAGTTTGCTCATTAGGAAAAGAGGCTGAGTCTGGTGACAGAAAATATCCAAGTTTGGTTGATGAGCGTTACAGAAAAATTTTAAGACTCATATTGTGATAGATTACTATAATCCCAGTACATGAGGGTTTCTTTGGCTATATAGTGAGTTCAAGGCAAGCCAGAGCTACATAATAAGACTCTATCTCAGAGTGGGTGATGGGCTCAAAAAAGATGCTCCAGTTAATGTGGTGGTACAGCATCAGGACTTTTGGAGGCTGCTGGACACCCCTGAGAGAAAAAGGTGTCCGTGGCACACACCAGCTGTGTGTGGTCCTCTGCCTGTGAAGCCCTCCCAGGAAGCAGCCAAACCAGGGCACCATGACTTCAGTGAAGAAGAGGGTGTGGCACAGCAGTAGAAAGGGAGAGGAGACCAGGTAAGGACCACTGGCCAAGGCAGAAAATTTCAATAAAAACTCAGAGGCAATCAGAGCTCCACACAAACTGTGACTGTGACCACCAACAAGATGATTCTCTGTGTACATCAATGATTTCCATACAAGGTAGGGATTTTGCCTTACTTCACCTATCTTCTGGTATAGGTCCCTTTCTAGAACATTCCATTAAAGAGAGTAAAGGATTGAGGAAGAACGTGGGAATTACTTCCCCAGGGTCTGTAACTCCATCTTGGCTTTCCCAGGAGTTCTGATCTCCTCCCTGCCCTGGTTGAGGATCCAGCTTTGCCCCGAACTTTGTTCTTCCTAACTGAGATTATAGAGAACATCATCTATCCAAGCCACAAAGACTCTATGTGTCCAAATGGACAAGAAGCTCAGCCTGTACTGACTGGCCAATGACTAGCTCACAACTCCTAAAATGGCCCATCAGTTTCTTGTTTGTCAGTCTCACAGAAGTTATCATAATTCCCTCAGCATCATGCAGCTCTGACATGGCCCAGACGTCATTTGAGATAAACAACTAAAAGTGATGCTCTGCCTAAGGCAACAGCTATACCTGAAGACCAGTGCCCTGATTAGAAAGGGGCTGGCACAATACCCTACTGACACTTCACACTCTAACCCTCTATCATAGATGGAGTTTCCAAAGTGCTTAAAAGAGCTGTCATGACCAACATGTGAAACTATGCTTAGGCTTCCTTTAAAACACCATGAAGCTTAACATAGGTAGCAGATGCCTGGAGACAGACAGCTTTGGGTTTACACACTGTCCCAAGCACCTACTAGAGGTGTGGTCTAAAGCAAAGAACTTAATTGCCCTGTATCTAGATTTTCTCATCTATAAAACATGAAGAATTATAATAGTATAATGTATCTTATAAGGTTGTGTGGGATTAAGTGAGATACTTATATTGCTATTGTGGAATCCAGTTGCTCATGCCCCCCCCCCAACGCTGAGAGATGGATTCTGTTTTCTCCCATTGAGTGCCAATGGGCTGGTAACTGTATTGACACAGATCAGTTGTATGATCAAGAGACCAGGTCAGAAAAATCATTCAAGTCTGCTAGTTCTTTAAGGGAACTTCAACAGGCAGACCCACCAGAATGGCATGCTGGAGACCTCTACTGCATGGATATTCAGGAGCAAGCCCAGGAGGGCCCCAGCAACAGGTATATCAAAAGCCTGTTCCATCACAGCCCAACAGAGACCTCAGGTCACTTTACCCAGATCTTTCCAGATTCATCAGGACCTTGAGCACCAGAGTGTCAGGACATGACAATGCCTAGGTACCTTCCTGCACAGTCACAGGACCCAGTAAGCACTCCTGATATTATCACGCACATCAGGGACCACCTAAGTCAGGTGAAGGCCTGGACCAGGGCTCCCTGCTCTGACTCCTCAGATCTCCCTTGGCCAAGTGGGTCTCTCTCAGCCTTCCTCCCCCGGGAGCCTGGCTCCTTTCTGCTTTCAGCTAGGCTTCCTGTCTGGATAAACTTCAGATGAACACTTTAAAATTCTATCCAGGAAGCTCACCAGCCTGAACATGTGAATCCTCCACCGTCTGCACAATTGAAAACAAGTTATATAATCCTCACTTTGGGAGGGGGGCTGTGCAAGCTGGAGGGGCTGGGCTTCTTGGCGTCTGGAGTATCATTTTAAGTAAACAGACGAAGTGAGCTGTGAAGATGGCAAGAAAGAAAAGAGAAGCAGAAAGCCCTTGGGAGCATAGAAGCTATTTCTGACTCTCAGTAGCACTCCTGTCGGCTAGGGGTTGGTGTTTAGTTCTAAGGAAGTGGATTATTTTTAATGTTTCTGAACAGAGTGTCTCCATGGCATCCATTATGTCCAAATGCCTACAGCTTGGGTCTCAAGTCTGAGTTCTCCAAAGCACGGGGGACCAGCCCAAGCAGAGCCTGAATGCATGTTTTTCTTGCAATCATTTGTTCTTTGGGTATCGAAGTTATTTCTGGAACTCAATCTCCAGTGACAGTGTTATTTTCTGTGGTTGGCTTCTCTCTTCCTTTCTACTTCTTTCCGAGTCAGCACTCTAGTCCAGCCTTCTGTAACAATGTATTTGGGGCGACATTTGAATTTTCCAGAGAACAGAACATCAATACAGAGCATACACAAGCCCACAGACACGATGATTGTGGCTGTGTCTGTTCCTATTCCATTCGCTCAGGTTGTACAGATGATACTGTGCCTATGGCATATGTGAAAAGCACTTGCAGATTTGGAAGCATCTAGAGATATTTAGGATTTTATAGTGGCTGGTATGCATGCTAAAAGCAGGCATGATGGCATACACCTCGGATCCCAGAACTGTGGAACTTGAGGCAGGAGAACCAGCAGTTTCATGTCTCTAAAGAACCTGCCTACAAAAGAAAAAAAAAAAATGCATGTGAGCCCAGAGAGGCAGCTCAGCAGTAAAGGTGCTTTCTATGGAGTCTGAGAGCCTGAGTTAGATTCTCAGGACCCACTCGATGGAAGGAGGGAACTGAATTCAAAACTTCCCAACATGTATGCTATGATATGTGTTTACACATACACAGCTGTCTCACTCAGCCTGGCCATGAGATTCACAAATGTCTTTATGGAGTCGCAGCAGGTACAAACACAAGAATATGCCCATGGACACACTATAGTCAGGAGCTGATGAGTAAGCCAGGGTGGCTGAAGGATAGGAGGAGAGTAGAAACAGTGCCTTGCTGGGGAGAGTGAGACTCCAGCTGCAGCTGACGTCTGTGAGCTTGCTTGTCAACCATCTCCTCTGTGTGCTCAATCTGCAACTATTTTAAGTTTGGGAAGCTCATTCTGATAGCAGTGGGGTTTTTGTTTGGTTGGTTGGCTTTTGTCCCTATGAGGGAAGTGACTTAAAGAATGAAGAATTTGTGTGAGCTCACAGTTTCAAGTACTATAAGCCCATCATGGTAGGGAAGGCATAAAAATGGGGTTCTGACATTACCAGTAGAAATTCAAGGCAAAGCTTGTTACATCTCAGTGGACCAGAAATCAGAGCAGAGAGCTCAAGTTAAAACCAGAGATTGTCTGGGTACCATGTCCCCAAAGTTCTGTGACCTCCCAGAAAAGTGCTCTCTCTCAGCTACGAACCAAATGTGTAGATCCATGAGCCTTTTGAGTCTCTGAATGTAGCTTGGTTAATAGAGTGCTTTCCTATCACGCACAAAACCCTCATAATGCACATACCTCATGAACAAATTATTTTTATTACTGTATATTAATTGTATACAGCAATGGGCTGTTATAATATTTCCATCAAGTACAGAATTAATTTAAGTTAGTCCCAGGTTATCAATATGCCAAGGCAAATAACAGAAGCAAATACAAATCCTCTCTGGGGGAAAAAAACTGCAGATACAGAGGGTAGAGAAGAACACAGCACAAAGGAAAACCAGGGAGACAGCAGCCTTCATGACCAGCCCTCAGAGACACCCCCACTGGAGCTAGAAATGTACACGTTCTCAGAGATGCCTTGATGGAGCTAGAGGTACACAATGAAAGTAAATGATAGTTGTGATCTATATGTTTAAGAAAACATGACAATTTTTAAAACATGATCTTCTTTCAAGAATAAAGATAAGTTAAAGTCAATTTAAACAAACAAAATCCAAATGAGTTTACCAACACCAAACCTTTGATGAATTCTCAAGGACACAGTTCAGGCTGGCTGGACAATCTCCCTAAAGATCTAAGATTCTGTAAGATAAAAGTCAAAGGTACTGGAAAATATGTAAAGAAGTAAAAACAAACATTGTGTGTAATAATAACTGTTACGTTCCTACACAGAGATGGCAGAATACAGAACACAAATATCAGGAGACAGCCGCATAAAACAAGTGAGGATGGGCTGAATCACAAAATGTGCAAATGATGTGAGTGTCTCCAAGGAAGAGGCACAAACAGCCAAGGGTTTGTAAGACATCGTCTCAGTATCAGGGGGATGCAGAGGAAATTGTCATCCAGGTCAAAATGAATATTGTAAAACCATACAGCAGTCACAAAGGCCACTGACGGCATGGAGACAAGAAGTTCTCATCCTCTGTGCACAGCAGTCATTACTGAAGATAGACAACTGAACTGCCTGCCATGTGTTGCAGTGAGCCCAACCTTGGTCCATAACTAAAGCAAATGCCTACACCCACAGCCTCGACCTTGATCAGAAAAGCCCCCTCTGTACAACAAACAGTAGTGAATATGTGACAGATGGGGATCCAGCCCTAAACAAGTCACTTATACCTCCCCCTTTAAGACTCAGGGAACATTGTGGAAACTGAGGGAAATACATAAAAATAGGAAGAAGGGCTTCAAAATATCATTCCCAAACTGGACACAGCTATTGGAATTATTAACTCATGACTGTGGTTACCGGCCCAGAGCCAGGCCACTAAAGACTGACCCAATCAACCCAGAGCCTTCCTTTATCCCTAAACTGTGGCCATTGATCAATTCCAGAAGAAGTATCAGTGACTTTAATTGTTGCTCCAAGTGATAGCACCAAAGCCATGGTCACAAAGATGGCCTAGGTCAATCTTGGTGGGTCACAAAACAAATAGACATGAATTTAAGACAGAGATTTGTGTAGCAGTATGAGTGTGTATCAAGGGTGATGGGGAAGGTAAAAGCTGTCAGTATACAAAAAAGTGTATATGTACAATTTTTAAAGTACTGGCAAAATTTTAAATTTTCTTTCTTGTTTTTTTTAAACTTTATTTATTTATTTATTTGCCTTGGTATTTGCCTGGAACTGGAACTACAGACAATTGTCAGCTGCCATGTGGGTGCTGGGAATCGAACCCGGGTCCTCTGGAAGAGCAGACAGTGCTCTTAACTGCTGAGCCATCTCTCCAGCCCCCAATTTTAAATTTTCAAAAAAACATTCTTAAAGTATTCCAAAGAGATATCTGTGCTTCATGTTTAATGCAGCATTATACATAAGAACTAAGACCTGGAATCAATCCACATGTACACTGAGGGCCAAATATACAAAGAAAATAAACTGTATATACAATAGAATATTATTCTTCCATACAAATAAAAATGTATGTATGGTTGATGACACTAGATAGTGTCATGTTAAGTAAAATAAGTCAGTACAGAAACACAAACACTGAATATTCTCACAAGTGGAAAATTAGAAAATTTAGATTATAAAAGTAGAAAATAGAATCATGGTCATCAGAGCCTGGTGGAGGTGGGTGATGGTGGAGATACATGGCTATATGGTGCTGGAGTGCAGTGGGTAGGCAGAATGTCTAATGATCTACCTATAACAGGGAATGGTAAACTAACTGGTAAAGTATAATAGGCTGCATGTTTTAAAGGACCCTACAGAGGGTTCTGAACGTTCCTCACACAAAGAAATGACCATACCTGAAGTAACAGGTTACCAGTCTCCCAGATCTGATTGCCATATATAACACAAGTGTTGAAATACAGCATTATATCACATAAACAGGAAAATTATCATATGTCCATTTTTTAAAAATAAGTGAGCATTTATTCCATGGTTGATATCTGGTTAGGAAAGCAGAAATACTTCAAAAATTTTTGCTATGCCTGGAAATTTTCTGAAAAGAAATACAGAAAATTTGAAGAGAACAATTAACAAACTTAATCTCCTGGGTACATAAAAAACATTAAGCACAATGAATAGAAACATGAAATCTTGCTGGGTGTACTGGCATATGTCTGCACTGGCAGCCTTTGGAGGAGGTCAGGCAGATCAGCAGTCCCAGGCTATCCCCAGGCTATCCTCAGGTCACACTGAGTTCAAGGAAAGCCTGGGATACATGTGACCCTTCATCGAACATAACTCCTCTCATACCTCCATATCCTCTCAACTTCAAAACCCAAGAAAAAGAAAGTGTTTCCAAGCACACACTAAACAACCTCCTCTCCCTACATGCTCTTCTCTCTCTATTTTGCTTGATGAAAACCCTGGGTCTATAAATAACCAAAGGCTTATTTATTGAATAATGTTTTATGCTTTTTTTCATACCACATAAAACTTAATTTTAGGAAAATAAATGGCAGAGCAGTTAAGAACACATACTGCTCTTACAAAAGACCTGGATTCAGTGCCCAGAACGTACATCCAATATCTAATAACTGTAACACAAGCTCCAGTAGATTTGACATTCTCTTCCCAGGTTTCCACACACATGTGGCATACACAAACACACATAAATACATAAATATAAATAAAAGAAATATTTTTAAAACATAAATTAATAAATTTTAGGACAGTCAAGATGGCTTTAAGGTAAGGCATTTGTCACCAAACCTAAAAACCCATGATCAACTCCAAGAACACACATCAGAGAAGAGGAAAAGCATGACCCCCCCCCAAACTGTCCTCTGACCTTCACTCATGTGCTGCAGCAGGCATGCCCACATGTCTTTCAGCCAGGTAGCTTCCATTGCTCTTCTGGAACCTTCTCCCATCACAATCCCTACCCTTTTGCCTGGCAAGATGGTCCTCTATAGCTCTTCTCAACACCAATCCTACACATCAGTGAAACGTGAGACGTGAGACAGAGCATAGCAGGAAAGTTTTCTCTGTCTTTCTTCCCAGGATCTGAAACATAGAGAAGCTAGAATGCCAGCTTGTTAAATGAGTGACTAAAATAAAAATGGGGCTAGGGCATAGCTCAGTGGAAGAGCACTTACCTAGCATGTACAACATCCTGAACACAAAAAAAGAAAGAACTGATATTGAATTATGAAAGAAAGATTGATAAACTGAATAATAATAATAAAGATTGAAGACAAGAGCAAAAATTTATTTAAAAAAGCAAATGAAACTAAAACTAATTCTTTGAGACGATATTTACAAATATAAGAAACAAAAGTATTAAAATAAGATTCTCAGTAGATACATTAAAATGACACAATGCCATCTAAAACAATTTAACTGCTTTTAATATTTGTAATTAAATTATTCAAGTTAACAAGAAACATTGCTTAGAATGCATAATAATAGCATTGATCTAAAGCCAATGTATTTGAGAATCTGTATGGCAGACTTCATGGAAGAGACTGGGTCCCAGCCAGCACAGAAGAGGCTATAACCACATACGACTGTGGAGAAGAATGGGTGATTCTAATAAGTGCTACTGGAAATAAAGATATATAGAAAAAAGTAAAGTTGAGTCATCACTCTATATGAACAAAATACCATTTCTTAAAGCTGACAAGATGGTTCAGCAGTTAAGAGCACCCTTGCTCTTCCAGAGGACCCAGGTTCAATCCCCAAAACACATGTGGTGGCTTGAAACCATATGTAACACTAGCCCCAGTGGATTCGGTGCCCTCTTCTGCCTCCAGGACCACCAGACACAGGAGCAGCACATACTCACAAGCAGGCAAAACACCCACACACATAAAATGTAATTTAAAAATAAAGGTGAAAAAATCAATTCTTGGGGATGGAGAGATGGCTCAGTGGTTAAGAGCACTGGCTGTTCTTCCAGAGGACCTGAGTTCAATTCCCAGCATCCACATGGCAGCTCACAACTGTCTGTAATTCCAACATCTGACATTAATTTATTAATTAATAATAAAATAAATATTAAAGGAAATCAATTCTTTCTATTAAAGACTTACATGATAAAGGCAAATACACAATGCATATAGTAGACAATATAAAAAAAATCTATGTATGCCCTTGTCAAATAAGACACAAATACTGACAATTATATAAAGAAAGTGATAAACTTGACTGCACTAGAATTACAAGCATCTCTGCTTGGAACTTGCACTGATTCCTTCTGGCTCATCCTAGCTCCAAGGATGGCACCCACACCTGTCAGTCTCCTAAGTCTTTCCAATCCAATGTGTTAATTAGCTCAGTGTAGCCTCCCCACAAGGTACACCGATTTCCAAGCAGTATGTTACACATGACAAATGCCAACAGCTTTATTTGACAATTTTAAGTTAAATAAAAGTACTTGTTTTATTATGGTTTTGGCAAAGAAAATTATCTTAAAAGACAAAACTTGAACTTTTTAAGAGGAAAAACATATTTTATAACAAATAAATCAGATTTGAATATCAAACACTAAAGTTCTGAAAGAATTTGTTTCTGAAAGTATAAAAGTACTACCATGAAGAGCTAGAAGCAGGACAGTGACAAAATCAAGCTGGCTGTCCCTGTGTTCAGTCCGAAAGTGAACAAGGTGACCAGGCTTCCCTAGGAGAATGACTCCACTTATGCTTGGAGACCTGGAGGGACGCCCTCTACTGGGTCCCAGAACTGCGTGGAACAGGTGAGGGTATTCAATGCCCATTCTCTCCTTTGGTATGAAGTGCCCATGATGCCAATCTCTGCCCACCCCACCACTGTATCTTGTAAGAAGACTTGTCCATAGAGAAATGGGGGAAAAATACCCAAGTTCTCCCAAGCATAATGTCCACTGTGCATAAATGTCCAAAATGTAAATACTGCGTGGCAAGAAAAAGACACAGGAGGAACAGGAAGAGGGCTCAGAATTTACCACCTTTGTTATGTATATACCAGTATTTTACCTGCATGAATGTCTGTGCATCACATGCATGTGTTGGAGGACAGAAGATATCATTGGATCTCCCATAACTGGAGTTACAGACAGTTGTGAGTTACCATGTGGGTGCTAAAAACTGAACCCAAGTCCTCAGGAAGGGTGTTCTTAACTGCATAACCATCTCTCCAATCCCCTAAATTTGTGGATGGGTTGTTTAGGTGTTTGTTGGTTGGTTTGTTTGCTTGTTTGTTTGAGACAGGGTATCTCGTTTAGCCCTGGTTGTCCTGAAATTCACTGTGTAAACCAGGCTGCCCTTGAACTCACAGAGATCCTCCTGCCTGGTTCCCAAGTACTGAGATTGAAGGTGTGGCCTTCAATCATGCTCACCACCTTTAGTTCCAAAATGCTGAGAGGACACTTCGGTGTTTGAAGGATAATGAATCCATAGCTGAATTTTAATGATACGGTGTAGTGATATGTTACATACTTAATAAAACCTAGAATATCAAGAGATCAACCCACAGTCAGACTAGGCAGAGGTAGTTCCGGGAGTTCTGGATCTCCAGGAGTTCTGTATCTCTGTAAGTACAAGACCAAACAGCTGGGCTTCAATGGCACACACATCTTTCTTTAATCCCACCATGGTGAGGGGGCCTGACAGAGTGGTGACCTACACCTTTAATCCCATAACTCCAGAGACAGAGATCTTTCTGTGTTTCTGGGAGTTCAAGACCGACTACCAAACAGAGTAGTTCATTTCTGTAACCATAACCTGGATGGGATACAGCTGGATGAAGAAGGTATTAAAGGCAGACTTAGGAAAACAGCAGCAATAAGAAGCAACATGGAGGAAAGCTGAAGAAGCTAGAAGACAGCTCGGTGAGATTTGACTGTGGTGTTTCCTCTCTCTGATATTTCAGGCTTTCCCCGATATCTGGCTCTGAGTTTCTTTCATTACAACCTGAATTTGTACAGCAATATGGGGTCACAAATGCACAAAAATATTTGTCACAGCTAACAAAGTATCACTAATGTCTTTCCATCTTAATAAAACGACTGTTTTATTAAGTCGTTTTATTTTCCTTCAAACACCGAAGTGTCTCTCTCCCTCCCTCTCCCTCCCTCCCTCCCTCCCTCCCTCCCTCTCCCTCTCCCTCTCTTTCCCAGGGATATGAATAAACACAACTTATGCAGCAATCACTTGTTAGAAAGTAAGGCTGTGGTGAGATGACCCAGCAGGTAAAGGTGCTGCCAAGCCTGAGTTCAATCCCCAGAACCCACATGGAAGAAGAAAAAAACTGCTATGTTTAGGTATGCATCTGTGTGTAGACCCACGTATCTTTATACTTTGTTTATTGAAACACACCTGCTTAGGATCAGTCCCTAGGGTTAGGATCTCTGAGCCAAAGGGAAGGTATGTGTTGGTACATAGTTGAGCTCCAGAAAAAGTTATGATGTTTATTTCTTTATTTCTCTTATTCAGAGCATGGAAGCATGTCTCTACATCCTCTCCACACTGAGTTCCCTTTGCTGTCTTCAATTTGGGAGCATATTGTATTCAAGGATCTGCTCCTTCCATGAAACCCATTTCTTTCTTTTTTATTATGAATAAAGTCACATTTTCTATCCTTGTATATCCTTATTCAAGGTCCCTTCCCCCTCCCACTCCCTCCAGTCACTCTCTCTTCTCCACATCACCCCATCTCTTCCCCAGCATGGGCAGAAGGTCCCAAGGTTCCAGTATTGCTCAGTTCAGCATCCACTCCTGGCAGATCCAGTTTCCTCACCCCAACATCAAGACTGAGTCAGGTGTTCCTCTAGAGGGAGTGGGATCTAAGGTCCCAGGGGTTTCAGATCCAAAGCTGTTCAGGGGTTGTGGTTTGCAGCTTGGACATGCTTTGCTTTTTGCTTTTTTTTTTTTTAAACCCATTTCTTAAAGATTTATTTGTTTGTTTGTTTGTTTGTTTGTTTGTTTTACATTATTCTGTCTTAATGCCTATAGGGTATGCCTGCAGGCCAGAAGAGGGCACTAAATCTCATTTCAGATGGTTGTGCGCCACCATGTGGTTGCTGGAATTGAACTTGGGACCTCTGTAAAAACAGCTGAGCTTTCTCTCCAGCCCAAAACCCATTTAGAGGCAAAGCACTTGATTTCCTTCTGCAAGGGAGACTGAACTCAGTGATTTGTTCAAGATGTACAACCAACCTGCCAGGGAGCTGCATCCTGACCCCAGGATAATTTGTCTCCTCTGCTGCAGTCTCTGCAAGAGGTGCAATATGAGATGTCCAGGAAGAGCCACTCTCTTAAAAGACAACACTGTCCTATACATGGCTACCCCACTTTCTCTCACCCAGACACCTGCAGGTGACCTTAATCCATCAGCACAGCTGAACATTCAATGTTCCCTCTCCCAGAGTGACACCTATTGTTCCTAAAGGTTATGAAACAGGCAAAATGTGATCAGCTAAGAGTGGAAATCCTATTGAATTCAGCTGTTGCTATCCTAGTTCAGCTGTATGCCTGGAGGTTAGTCCTTATCTTCACAGTGTCTGTTGCTACTGAAGATGCAACATTTAAAAAATGATAGCAGATAAAGATGGTGACAGTGTTTGAAGCTCCTCCACACTCACTCCACCCCACGCTGTGTGCCATCTGACGTCATGTCTAGAGGTTGGCGATCGAAAGACAGAGCAGGCACATAACTCCACGTCTGGTGGATCTAGAGTCATTGCACTTTGCAATTTATAGTAAAATAATGAAACTGTTCTTGTGAGCAGGAAATGTGTGAGTGATAGAGCACCTCGGTTCTGTTCCTGAGGCTTGCTTTCAAAGACACAAGAGCTTTGCCTTTGTCTCTGGTTCTGTGTGGTTTGCTAAAAGCTTGTTAAATCCAACACAGTGTAAGTCTTGCTAGAGGTTTTAACTAGACAGAATGGAAAACCAAAACTAAAGGCTGGCCTGGAAGGTCCTGAACACCAATCTTTTACCAATACAAAGGCTCAACTCTAATAACAAAATACTTGGCAATTTTCCTCCAGCAGTCCCTGCAGGTGCTGCATCTAATTGTAAAAAATGTTCTTCAAAGTTTAAAACAACAAAAGCCAACTTAAGCATCAACTGTTCAAACAGCACTCAGGTTCCAGGGTGTTGACTCATAATACATTTGATCCACGCTAAACTTCCAAGTAACAAAACCCAACAGTGTGATTACTATAAAAATAACATTAAAATCTAACCAAACCAGATGTGGTGACTCAGGTCTGTAATCCTGGCACTCCAGAGGCTGAGCTAGGAAACATCACAATTCAAGATGACTTAGGGAGTTCTGTTTGAAAATGAAAGGTCAGAAATGAGAAAGAGTGCTAGAGGCTTAGCTCAGAGGAAGGGGATTTGCCTGGCATACAAAAAGCTGTGGGTTCAAACCTGAGTACTGCTGAAAAAAACTTCTAACCAGAAAAAAAATGAGTTTATTTAAGTTTTGAAATTTAAAGACTGTGTTTTGTTTGGGTTGGGGTTTATTGTTGCTACCTTTGCTATTGCTATTGCTGTGCATGGCTTTTGGGTTTTGTTTTGTTTTGTTTGGTTTGGTTTGGTTTTTTGGTTTGGTTTGGAGGTTTTATCAGAGAAGTTGAGTGCTTCCTTGTGAAGAGTCTATGCTGAGCCCTCTAACCCATGCCAAAAGCACAAACAAATTTGCTTATCTCTTTCTAGGATATTAGAATGTATTGGATAACAATAAATGAACAGGATATAGCAGTTTCAATGACAACAAATTGTCATAAAATTACAACTCCCTTGATAGGTTGGTTGAGACAAATCAAGTTCTTTATTTCAATTTTAATTACTACTATGAACTCTCATCACAGCACAGAATAAATATGGTCTATCAGTGTGTGTCTGTAAGGGATGCAGAGCAATGCATGTCAAAGAGGCTGCAGCCAGGCTCAGGAGACTTCAGGAGTGAGAAGTCTTTGCAGATCTGATAAAGAACCAGATCAGCAGTTAAGAGCTTGCTGCAAAGGTGGGAAAGGGTGGCTGGAGAGGTAGCTCAGAGGCTAAGAGCACTGACTGGCTGGTCTTCCAGAGGTCCTAAGTTCAGTTCCCAGCAACCACAAAGGTGGAAAGGATCTGAGAGGAACTGGGGTCAAACATGAGCAAAATATATTGAAAAAATTTTAATTAAAGAAAAGAAGTTAATTAAAGAAAAGAAAGTGTGAAATTATCACCATGAAATTTTTATCCCCTTTACTGTAGGAAGTAAAGTCAACTTGAATCTATAAGAATATTTTTGACAAACAGAAAATCAAGTCACACCTTTAATCTCAGCACACAAGAAGGTCAAGGCAGGCAGGCAGTGTATCTCTGAGTTTGAAGCCAGCCTGGACTACTGAGCGAGTTCCAGGACAGTCAGGGCTACCCTGTCTCAAAAAACACAATAAAAGATAGATAGATAGATAGATAGATAGATAGATAGATAGATAGATAAAATAAAGTACTGGATGCTCTTCCAGAGGGCCTGGGTTTGATTTTCAGTACTCACATGATCAATCATAACCGTCTGTAACTCCAGTTCCAAGGGCACTGTCCCGAGCACTGCATACAAGTATTACAGAGACATATATGCAAGCAAACATCATACTCGTGAAATTAAAAATAAACAAATAGGTAATCAAACCAGTGTCTTGAAGAAGCTAATGATAGAAACTACTGGTGTCAGCTTTGAGATCAAGGTTGCTCAACCCAAGTTTTCTGAAAAGGCCATACTGAGTCCAGAGCAGGAAATGACTAGTCAGGTCCAAAACAAGCAAGCAAGTGAAGAGATAGTCAGTCAAGACAGGCTGTGTCAGTTTGAGAAGATCAGCCTTTATACACACCAGGTGTCAGATGTTAAATTGATGGGGAACCATGCTACGTGTCTGTCACTTTATGAGGTCTAAACCCAAGCATATGCCCATTTCTCAGTCTAGTGTGCCTGTTAAGTTCTTGGGTCTCATTTCCCTAATATGTTTTTAATATGCCATGTGTCCCCATAGTTTCAATTCTCGCCAATGAACTTATGTTCCCAGGAATGAGTCATTTATCAGTCTGTGCTGGATGGATGATGAAATGCCTGGACCCACCTAGGGCTAAAGCCATCTCTCTCCCGAACACTGGACTCAAAAGCTGCTTGTGAAATGGAATTTCCTAGGGCCATGTACAGTCTGGAAAACCACTATTTTATGTACTATGGAGTAACTCAGGACAAGAGGCTCAAGAAGTCTCAGTCTGTAGCGGAAGGTAGCCACAAATGCATGGTAGTCCTCCTGCCTCAACACCCCCAATTTCTGAAATTATAGACACTGCACCAATGTATCTCTGTAGTGTCTTGTCTAACTCAAGTTAAAACCTATTTCCTGGGGCTGGAGAGATGGCTCAGCGGTTAAGAGCACCGTCTGCTCTTCCAACGGACCCGGGTTCGATTCCCAGCACCCACATGGCAGCTAACAACTGTCTGTAGTTCCAGTTCCAGGCAAACACCAAGGCAAATAAATAAATAAATAAAGTTTTAAAAAAAAAAAAAACCTATTTCCTTTCCTCACTGCTCTTCTCCTTTGGGCCACTGATTTCCTTCTAAAACTATTTCTTCAACTTTTCAGAATACTGTTCTGATTTGATTCAGAATGACACTACAGCCTATGGCAGCTTAACTTATACAGATAAACTAGTGCAGTAAGGAAACCTAAGCTAAGGATCTCTGTAATGGGATTACATTATGTTGCTACTGTTTTCTGTCATTGTAAATATTTGTCCTGACTATGGGTTTAATAAAAACTGATTGGCTAAAAGCAGACAGGAAGTATGGGCAGGGTTACCAGGTTAAGAAAACTCAGGAACATCTCAGAGCAGACACAGGTGCCATAGACCTGTCAGACAGATACCACAGGGATGTGACAGAGACACAACAAGGAACCCTCAGCAGACACAGAGGAAAGAAGCTGAAATGCTGCTCTGAGAAAAGGTACCAAGCTGCGTGACTGAACAGGATAAGTAAGGGGGTAGTTTAAGACTAAAGAGGTAGCAAGTTATATGCTTGGGCCCTAGGTCAATCAACATAAAAGTAATATAAGCCTATGTGTGATTATTTGAGGCTAAGTGGGGCTGAGAAGGGTCTGAATATCGAGGCTAGGCTGGAAAGGCTGGCCAGAAACATAATACAACAGATCTCAGCCACAAGCAAATGCCTGTACCTAGCAAGATACATGTGAGTGCAGAATGCCAAGACAAGCTGGGACATCCATTGCCACAAGCAGGTGCCCTGCCGGTTGTAAGAAATAAGAGCCAGTCTTGGAAGGGAGGACAAGGTGAGAACTGAGCATTGTAGCTACTGTGTGGGCACTAGGAACCAAACCTGAGTTCTCTGTCTTCCCATCCCCACTAGCCCCCTCCAACTTGCACTTTAAAGTGGAAGTCTCCAGTACCAGCAGAGCATGGATCCAACTCGTTCTCACCTCACTGCTTACATTCTGTTTCTAAAACTATGACGTGTGGAGATTCTTGTGTAAAACTCTCTATGAGGACTTACAATCTTTCATATGAATGATCGAAGTACAGAAAATGATCTGTGTTTGAAAACAGCTCGGGTCTGGAGAGATGGCTCAGAGGTTAAGGGCGCTGTCTGTTGTTCAAGAGGGCCTGAGTTCAATTCCCAGCAACCACATGGTGGTTCCCAACCATCTACCATGAGATCTGCTGCTCTCTTCTAACATGTGTGTATACAAAATAAAAAATTAAAATTAAAAGGCATTTATTAAAAAAAAAAAAAAGCAAAGCATGCCCAAGCTTCGAACCACAACCACTGAACAGCTTGGGATCAGAAACACCTTGGACTGACTCCTTGGATCCCACTCCCCCTAGAAGAACACCTGACTCAGTCTTGATGTTAGGGGGAGAAAACTGGATTTACCAGGAGTGGAGGCTGTACTAAGCAATATTGGAACAGTGGGACCTTGGGACCGCCTGCCCATGGAGGGGATGGGGAGATGTGGAGAAAAGAGAATGACCTGATGTGGTGGGAGGGGGAAGGGACCTTGAATAAGGATATACAAGGATAGAAAGTGTGACTTCTTTATTCATAATAATAAAATAAATACTAAAAAATACATATAAATACAAAGCAAAAAAAAGAAAGAAAGAAAGAAAATAACCCAAAATAAGACACATGCTAACATTTGCAGGTATAATGTTTGTTCCCCAGCTGGGGAACTCATCTACTTCACAGAATCCATGGAGATTAGTCAGTAGAGTTTAGAGGCAGGTGCTGCTGACAGTGGAGACCCAAGCTCGAGCTGAGGGGAAGCTGCTCCTGGAGAAGCAAGCTAAAAGACAGGACCTTCCAGTGCTTAGCAACCAGTTCCAAAAGGAACCCTGTCTGGATCTACCAGACTCCACAGGAAAGGCCAAGCTTAGGAACTTATATCACTCTCTTTGTGACTGTGGGTTAACATCTGCTGCTCTGGGCACTTACCTTTCCTGTTTTCATGTTCCAGCCAAGACTAGTTCACATCTGGGTTCTGTTTTCACTCAGGACAGCAATAATTTACATACCTCTGCATACATATATTTTTTCTCATTTCTCCTATTTTCCTATGTGCATGTTTGTGCAAATGTGTAGTATGCATGTTTGTGTGCACCTGTGCACAGGAGCTCCTGTGTGTGTGCACCCAGAGCTGATGTCAAGAACTATTTTTGATTGCTCTTTCACAGTGTTCCTTGAGGCAGGGTCTCTCAGCCCAACTCAAAGCTCAGTGATATGGATAGCTTGACAGCCAGTTTTCCCCGAGGAATCCCAGAAATACCATTTTCTCCACCTTCTGAGGGCACTGTACCCATCCAGAAACATGGATTCTGAGGACTCAAACGCTAGTCCTCATACCTACAGATCCCCTACATACATATATTTCAAGAGGAGCAATGGGCATATCCCCAGTGCCCAGTCAGACTTAGGTAATAGACAAGTGGACAGATGTCACAGGGACATTGTGAGAAGGTGAGCTCACGAAATTATGAAGATCTTCAAACAGCTCAAGGGGTGATCTTGAATGACTCTGTAGCAAGAGAATTGTGGATATATATTACATACTTGATAAAACCTGAATATTATGGGAGAAAGCACATAGTCAAATCCTAGACAGACAGCTCAGAAAATTCTTAAACCTTGAATACAAAGATAAACAGCTGAGTCAATCACACACACCTTTAATCCCAGCACAGGGAAAGCTGGGAGTGTGACCAGCACCCTTTATCCCACAACTCCAGAGACAGACCTTCAATTTCTGTGAGTTCAAGGCTACATGCCTTTAATCCTAACCTAGATGGGATAGGGTATATAAGGGCTCATAGAAGAAAGAAGCGAGTGGCAGAAGCAATCAGGAACCAGGCTGAGGAAGTTGCAAGACAGCTGGGTGAGAATTGACTGTGGTGATTCCACTCTCTGATATTTCAGCCTTCCCCCAATATTTGGTTCTGAGTCTCACTCGTGCTACTACAGAGAATGATGTGTGTATTTAAATATAAGGGAAAGATGTAAATTTTAAAATCAAGCTACACAAGTTTTTAATGCCTAGATATATATTCTTTAACCTTTGTACACACTCAGAAGGGGGAGGGACTGCCACAGATATTTCATCCCTGCTTGGGCTGCTCATTACAGTTACTGTCCTTCTGCACTACCTAGAGATGCTTCTCCATCATCACACTTATTCAGCACTCCTTACCAAGTTAACTTTTCTGTTGTCCCTGTGGGTAAAAGCAAGGATCTCAGAAATGCTTCCCATATGCTGTCCCATTGATCTGCTCCCTAGGGTTCCTAGAGATTCTTTATGTTAGCTGTCCTTCCCCTGTTCAGATTGCTGCTTGGATTCTCTCTTGGCTAGACACAGAGATTATGACTTAGCATATCATTATCTAAAACAATTCATTGGGACTGGCAAGATGAATCAGTAGGAAAAGGCACTTATTTGTCCTGTAAGCCTGATGACATGAGTTGAATCCCCAGAACCCATGTGAAGGTAGGAGAGAACCAGCTCTGTGCAATGTTGCCATTTGCCACAATACACATGCCCCAATGTGTATGCTATCACACAAATACATCATGCACACACACACTGCCATGATTAGTTTGCTTTTGGTTTGTTTTATTTGTTTGTTTGTTTGTTTGTTTATTGTCAACTTAATACAAACTAGGGAGAGGTTTTCTGGGGAGAAAACTTCAACTGAGAAAATGCCTCTAGAATATTCCCTGAAAGCAAATCCCTGTAAGTGGTGCTTTTTCTTGATTGATGATCTGTATGAAAGGCCCCAGCCCACTGTGGATGGTGCAATCCATGGCATGGTAGTCCTGCGTTCTATAAGAAAGCAGACTGAGCAAGCCAGTAAGCAGTATCTTTCTATGGCTTCAGTTCCTTCCTGCCTTCAGGTTCCTGCCCAGAGTTCTTGTCCTGAATTTCCTTGTTGATAAGCTCTGACCTGGGAGCTGTAAAATAAGCCCTTTCAGCCGCAGTTTCTTTTGGTCATGACATTTTATTACAGCAAGAGAAATCTGGAAATTGACACCGAGTCTTGGAGGATTGCTATAACAGACCTGGACATGGGTTTTTGAGAGGATTGTGGTGGTATTTGAACTCTGGAGAATCTCTTGAGTGCTCAGAGCTCAGTGAGATCTTCTATGGGATCTTGGAAAATAAGAAGATTGAAAGCAAGCCAGGCATGGTAGCGGACACCTTTGATCCCAGAATTGGGGAGTCAGAGGCAAGCCGATTATTATGAGTTTCAGGCCAGCCTGATCTACAAGTTCCAGACTACATAGAATATTGTTTTTTTTAAAAAGACTTAAAAATAGAAAAAAATGTTGAGAGTAATGTAGGCAAGGTAGGCATGATTGTGAAATTTCAGCAGGAAGACTCTATCAAGGCCATTTATTTAATATTTTAAAATAAGCACCTGTAGTGGTCAGCTGGAGCTGAAGTATCAACTTCCAGCATAGTTGAGGTGAAATCTTCTGGGAAATATTTCCTCAGGGTTTGCATGCAGAAGCCATTGTTTTTGTTTTGTATCATTTTTTTTCTTTTATTTAAAAAGTTTTTTTACCTACCTACCCCCCTCACCCCTCCTCCCAGTCTTCCCTCAGCCTCCCCCTACTCCATCTTCCCCAGGGAGGGCAAGGAATCCCAAAGTGAGTCAGTTCCTTCTGGTATATCCAGATAAGGTAGGTCTGAGTCCCCCACTCCCACCCCTCCAGTATGAAGGCTGAGTAAAGTGTTCCTCTGTGGGGAAAGGGCTCTGAGAAGCCAGTTCATGCACCAGGAATAAACTCTGGTCCTACTGCAAGAGGCTCCACAAACTGCCCACACCATTTGACTGTCATCTATATTTGAAAGGTTTAGTTTCTTTCCATGAAGGTTCCTCAGATGTCATTTCACAGTCAGGAAGCTCCCAATAGCTCAGGTCAGTGGTGTCTGTGGGTCTCCTCCTCATGATCCTGATCCCTTTGCTCTTATACTCTCTCTACAACTGAACCGGGAGCTGGGCCCAGTGTTTAGCTATAGATCTCTGCTTTTGCCTCCGTCAATTGCTGGATGAAGTTACTATAATGACAGTTTTGGTAGTGGTCATTCATTTGATTATGGGGAAGTCCTGTTTAGGTACCCTCTCCACTATTCTTAGAGTCCTAGCCAGGGACATCTTGTGGGTTTTTGGGTATTTTCCTAGTACCACGTTTCTCTCTAAGCTCACAATGGTTCATTCTATCAAGATACTCATTTCTTTATTCTTCCACTCAACCATCTCATTCTCTCATGATCTCTTCCTACCTCCCCCATATGATCCCAATTTACTCAGGATAAGTCAGGAAAACATCATCCTTCACAATAGTTGGAAATAACATCAAACAACTTGGAGTACCTCTAGCCAAAGAAGTGAAAGTCCTGTATGACAAGAACTTTAAGTCATTAAAGAAAGAAATTGAAGAAGATATCAGAAAATAGAAAGATCTCCCATGCTCTTGGATAGGTAGAATCAACACAGTAAAAATAGCAATCTTACCAATAGCAATCTACAGATTAAATTTGATCCCCCATCAAAATTCCAACACAATTCTTTATAATTCTATTGAAAGAACAATATTCAACTTTATACAGAAAAACAAAATACCAAGGATCACCAAATCAATTTTGTCCAATAAAAGAGTTTCTGGAAACATCATTATCCCTGACATCAAGCTGTACTATAGAGCTACAATAATTAAAAACAGGTTTGGATTGAAATAAAAAACAGACATGTGGATCAATAGAATTGAAGAGCCTGATGTTAATCCACACACCTTTGAAGACCTGATTTTTGACAGAGTCCAAAAATATACAATGGAAAAAAGGAAGTATCTTTGACAAATGGTGCTGGCATTACTAGATGATGGTATGTAAAAGGATGCAAATAGATCCATATCTATCATCCTGCATAAAACTCAAGTCTAAGTAGACCAAAGACCTTAGCATAAAACCAGTCACACTGAACTTGATAGAAAATAAAAAGTGAGAAATAGCCTTGAACACATTGGCACAGGTGACCACTTCCTAAATATAACACCAGTAGCACAGACACTGAGAGCAAAAACTAATAAATGGGACCTCCTGAAACTGAGAAGCTTCTGTAAGACAAAGGACATGGTCAATAAGACAAAAATGACAGCCTACAGTATGGGAAAAGATCATCAAACCTACATCTGACATAGAACTTATCTCTAAAATATATAAAGAACTCAAGAAATTAGAAATCAAAAAAAAAGCAATCCAATTTTTAAAATGAGGTACAGAGCTAAAAAAAGACTCCAACAATAGTGGAGAGAATGCCTAAACTGACCAACCCCAATAATCAAATTGATGACCACCCTAATTGTCATTATAGAACCTTCATCCAGCAACTGATGGAAGCAGATGCAGAGATCCACAGCTAAGCTCTGGGTCAAGCTTCCAGTCCAGTCTAAGAGAGGGAGGAGAGATTATATTAGCAAAGGGGTCAAGATCATGATGGGGAAACCCAGAGACAGCTGACCCAAGCTATTGGGAGCTCACTGACTCTAAATTGACAGCTAGGGAACCTACACGGGACTGAATTAGGCCCTCTGAATGTGGATGACAGTCAAATGGTGTGGGGCCTCTGGCAGTGGGACCAGAGTTTATTCCTGGTGCATGAACTGGCTTCTTGGAGCCCATTCCCTACAGAGGAACACCTTGCTCAGCCTTAATACTGGGGTGAGGGGCTTGGTCCTGCCTCAGCTGGATCTGCCGAACTGCACTGACTCACCCTGGAAATCAGTCATGAGACCTTGGATATTTTAGAGAGACTTTGACCTTTTACAGACAGTTTTGCTTGTTTTTTTATATATTTATTTTTATGTGCATTGATGTTTTGCTTGCATGTGCATCTGGGCATCAGATCTTTTCTGGAACTCGAGTTATAGACAGTTGTGAACTGGGTGCTGGGAACTGAACCTGGGTTCTCTGAAAGAGCAGCCAGTGCTCTTCCCCACTGAACCATCTCTCCAGGCCCCACAAACTTTTGCTATTTTAAAGAGACTGAACTTTTAAAATGTTTGGATTTCTAAAGATTGGGATTTTTAAAAGTTACAATATCTTACATTGTGGTATTAATATAAGATCTTGAAGACAAACAAGAAAGAAAAGGTTCAATAGTATATAATGTATTGGTATGTCAACTGTCCTGGATTTGCAGGGGAAACTAAAGCAGGATGATTGTGAATTTGAGACCATCCTGGACTACATAATGAGTTTCTGTCTCATAACTCAAAAAAGAAAAAAAAATCCACTGTTAAGCTGAAACGTTGTGTTCTCTGCCCTCCCTCGGGTCGGCAAAGTGAGAATGGTATTGGCTAGTATTTGCCACTTCTGTCTCTCCTTCCCTTGTGCTAGGATAGTATCCTAGTTAGGATTACTGCTATGATGAAACACCATGACTAAAAGTAGCTCAGGTATGAAGGGGTGTATTTGGCTTCTATACATTGAGTCACAGTCCACCAAGGGAAGCCAAGGCAGGATCCTGGAGACAGGAGCTGATGCAGAGGCCATGGAGAATTGCTGCCTACTGGATTGTTCTCTGTGGCTTGCTCAACCTACAGTCCCAGGGATGGCTCCACCCACAGTGAACTACACCCCCCACCACCACCAATCACTAATTAAGAATACCCCTACAGGCTTGCCTACAGCCCAGTTTCCTGGAGGCATTTCTTAGTTGAGGCTCCCTTCTCTCAGATGACTCCGGTTGTGTCAAACTGATGTAAAACCAGCACCAGAAGGAGAACAGAGAACAGGATCTCTTAGAACTGACCCATCCTCTCTCATGAAGCATATGGTACACCCTGAGGAACCTGGGATGATGTCTGTGCTTTGGATTTCTGGAGTAAGAGAGCTCTTTCCAGCTCGGACTCTCTCCTTTGCCCTCTGGTCTCTGCCCTTGGCAACAGCCCTTGACCTATAAGGTAATTTTTTTTTCACTTTGATCCCAACAAGCTATTTTAAGCCTACACCATTCCCTCTCTCCCTTTATCTCCCCTTTATCCTCTCAGGTGGGCTCAGAACTCTTCAGAAAATCCCATCACTGGTTAGCACCTCTCCCTAGAGAGAGAGAGAGAGAGAGAGAGAGAGAGAGAGAGAGAGAGAGAGAGAGAGGAGTCTAGGCTCCTGATCTTGCACAGATCCCAGGCCTGTGTCTTTCTCTACAAAGAGAGGCTGATGTGTCTTTCTCTACAAAGAGAGGTCTCAGCCACTGGAAAGAGTGCTAAAAGCCACAGTTTTACCCACCAAGCTGACAACCTGTCCTGTTTGCAGGGACTGTCCTTAGGCCCCAGTCCATATCTGGAGTATGAAGTTTCTTAGTGGTGGTGTGTATGAATCAGCTTCCCTCAGTAAGTCATGGCATAACTATGTGTTTGATTGTTAGCAGCTCCCAGCATAAGGAGACTTGGTGAGAGATTGGGCAACCCTTTCAGGCCCAGACTAGTTGCTCTATACAGTTCCAGGAGGTCCTGCCTCTCAGTTTCTTGTCACTCTAGTAAATAACCTAGTCAAATACAGCAAGAGACCGGAGAATTGGCTCAACAGTTCAGAGGACTTGCAGTTCTCACAGAGGATCAGAGTTTGGTTCCCAGCACTCACTCAGACAACTCACAACTGTCTGTAATTCCAGCTCCAGGGCATTACAACACCATCTTCTGTCCTCTGAGGACACACACCGAGAGGGAGAGACAGAGACAGAGAGAGACAGAGAGAGAGAGACAGAGAGAGAGACAGAGAGAGAGAGAGAGAGAGAGAGAGAGAGAGAGAGAGAGAGATGTTAACATAGGCACCACTGTAATCCCAGCTCCAAGGTAAGTAAAGATGGGAAGGTCACTGGGCTTTCTGGCCTCCAACTAGACACAGAAACAAGGACCCACAAGTTCAGGGAGAGATGCTACTTCAAAGGAATCAATAAAGAGTGATAGAAAAAGACACCTGACGCCTCTTCCTGCCTCTGCTCTGGCACAGGTGCACAGGCTTGCACACACACACCATATGTGTATACACACAACAGATGGATGATAGATAGGTAGATAGACAGATAGATGCATGGATAGATGATAGTTTTTGAATCTTAAGTATCTAATAGGCACTAGTCACCATAAAACATCTTATTATAGGCTAAGCAAATCTGTATACTATATATACCAACAAAGGGAACGTTAAAATCAGTGCTAACAGTGAAAAAATGGTAATGAGAGATGTGGACAAATCTTTCTAAGAAAATATACACAAGCAGACCCAATTAAGCATGTTCAAATGTTTTGCCTCTGACAACAGAACAGCATGACACAGATACTCCTCAGCAGAGTCAACAGGCTAGCACAGCGCCTTTTTGAAGCTTGTAATAAGCCACATGCTCTAGATTTTCCTCTGACAAATTGCAACCAAACTAGGTTTTTCTCCATTCTATGTGGGTGTAATTGCTCTTTCAAAACTAATTTTCAGGCCCTACATTTATTTCTACTATACCAAGGCTTCAGAATGGTCCTTGAATTCTCTGAAGTAAATCATCAAAGTTTCCTATCTGTCATGCCAGCTTTTAATTGTAGACTGTCTTCGATTCCCCATCAATTTTCTTAGTTGCTCATGTCAGAACAAGTATAGAAAACAGATGCCATAAAACCAAAGATCAGCCCAGTAAAATACATTAATGGAAGAGAGTGTCTGTGATCATGGGAGTGATCCCAAGTTCCAAGATTGGAGGAGGCAAAAAATGGTAAGCAAAGCAGGCCAGAATCCTGAAAACTGACCAAACATCTCTGAGAGTAACAGGTGACAGCAGGTACTGCCCAGGCCAAGCAGTGTGAAGCTGGAGTACAGCCTGAGATGGGAGGGAGGGACTCACAGCACATGGGCAACTGGAAAGACCAGAAGATGTATGCATCCTCAATTAGGTTCCTAGCTGGGCATCAGCATCCCACCATCATTAGCAGCAGTATGACAGAACCAAAATTCAATAGTCACAGATGAGCAGATAGGAAAGGTGAGCCATAGCTGAGCTCAAAAGCAGTAATGCCCCAGCATTCCCAGGAAACTGTCAGGCCAAGACAACAAACAGGATGACCACCCCAGGAGAAACGTGGGTGCTCCAATAGGAAGAGAGTTTGGAAGAAGGAGTAGGAAAGAGTCAACTGGATGTGGAGGCATAAGAAGAACAGTGGATGTAACTAGGGTGCCATTAATAAAAGCAAAAAGTTTCCTTAGAATGCAGGGCAAAGGGTCAAAGAGGTTTCAAATGAGGCGACAGTCATGATGTCATCTCTACTATGTTCTGTCACCAAGAAATGTGTGACAGACCCAAACAGGTTCAAGGAAAAGATTCTACACAAGACTGCACAGGAAGCTTAATAGTCCTGAGACTACTGTGTGACAGAGCACAACACACTGTGTCTCCATGCCCTCTTCCCTCACAGGCACCTCTTCATTACATTTTATGCAGTGTTATCCTGCTTGCTTTCACCTCCGCCCCGTTAGACTGAGTTTCTTGAGGTCAGGAGCTCATTTGAGCACAATCCTCCATGAGGTGTTTCTGTAACATGCTTTGTCCCACCCCAGGCCGGGAAGAGGAGGCAGAAAGATTGTACAAAGCAGAAGTTATGGAAGGCTGCCGTGAAAGAACACCTTCTGAACATGACGAGGTCACTTCACTCAAGAGCTCACAGCATCTGTGGTTGCCTATACAAGACTTAGACTTACCACAAGTTCAAGCTGGACACCACTGCAGCATGGATAGAGGACTGGCCCACAGGTCTCACCCCTAACTGAAGAGCTATTGGCAGTTGATTGCTACAGGAGAGGAAGGGTCACTTTTCTTTGATGGAGTGACTACCAGTAAGTCTGCCAGAGCTCCAGTGGATGGCCACACATCCATCCATGCATATGTAAGCAGCACTTATTGAACTCAGTGGGTTATTTAAAAAAAAAAAAAGATTCTGACAGGGAGAGGAATATGAAAAGGAGTGCTGAGAGACGTTTGAAGAGGGAGTGTGGGTTGGGTAGTATTTATCAAAATGCATTGTATAAATGTATGATATTCTCAGACTATATTTTGCTCTAAAGAACAGGCTTTCACACTCAGGTTTGCAGTGATCGCCCAAGCCCAGCATAAGCAGATGCCCACTGAGGCCTCCGAGCCCCATCTCTGTTATTGAGTCACTCAGAGTGCACACAGCCAGAGTGTCCAACTCAGAAGGTAAGTCTGGATAATCTTGGAAATAGTACCAAAACTATAATGACAGGAAATACTTTAGACAGAAGGGTAGCCACCATGACAACTGGAAGAGAAGCCTACAAGATATTAGGAGGAAGAGAAATGAAGGAAGCAATTCAGCAAATCACCCCCAAATCTACACACCATTAAAAACATATCTGTACTGAAAAAATAAAAATAGGGGCAGTGAGATGGCTTTGTGAGTAGACACATGCTATATAAGTCTCACATTTCAGGACCATAGATGGAGAGGAGCACTTGGCCAGCCTCTCCAACCTCCACACTTCTGCCATGGCATTCATTCCCCTCCACGCCCACAATAGCAACAATGATAACAAATAATTTTTAAATAAAGAAAACAATTAACTTTGCTGCTGATTTGAATTCAAGAACATGTGTCATATGTATAAAGGCTGTGTAATGTGACACAAAGACCTCAAATATTCCAAAAAGAAAAAGATATAGATCATACTGTAACACAGTTTATAACCCTCAAAACAAACTTTTAAATTAATGTTTTGGTTAAGAATATTTATAAAAGACCAGGGTTTGATTCCCAGCATCCACATGGCAGCTTGCTATCATTTGCAAGTTCAAAATCAAAGGATCTGACGCTCTCTTCTGGCCCTCTACATGCACTGCAAGAATGCAAAATCCAGGCATGCATGCCGTCAAGACATTCATATGCATAAAATAAAAAATTTAAAATTATGTCTTTTACTGCAAAACTATCTTAAAATATGAAAGGATTTTTTTAAATTTAATTTGAATATGGGAGTAAAATCTTGCTCTGTAGCCTGTAATGTCCTAAAACCTGTTATGTAGCCCAGGCTGGCCTCATGTGGCTCAGTCCTCCTGTCTCTGTTTCCTGGATTCTGGGATTATAGGCATACAGTACTATACCCAGTTTCCCTGTAAACATATGCCAGTATACATGCCAAATATTTTTTTTGAATAGACACAATCACAAGAGGATCATTCATCCCTGTAAACTGAAGGCAGACTGCTTATTTTCAGCAAAGAAAAAGAGAGATGAGTTCTGCTGAGTGAAGTGGCACATGCCTTTAACCCTGACACTTGAGGGCTAGAGAGATGGCTCAGAGGTTAAGAACACTGACTGTTCTTCCCAAGGTCCTGAGTACAACTCCACATGGTGGCTCATAACCATCTATGATGATGTCTGGTGCCCTCCTCTGTATACTGTATAAATAATAAATAAATAAATAAATAAATAAATAAATAAATAAATAAATAATCCTAACACTTGGGAGGCAGAGGCAGGCAAAGCTCTGTGAGTCCAGGGCCAACCTGGCCTACACAGTGTGTTCAATGTGTTTCAAGACAGCTAGAGATGGGGAGTTGCAGAGAAGAAAAATGACCAGATGTGGTGGGAGGGGGAAGAAACCTTGAATAAGGATATACAGGGATGGAAAAAAAAATTCAGAGGGAAAGATGAACACAAAGAAAATATATGTGTAGCAATCTTATTTGCATTTCCACCCTTGATAAGCCATGCTTATGATTCTTATCCTCTGTATAGTTTAAAAAAAAAAAAAAGACAGCTAGAGATGCTGCACACAAAAACCCTGTCTCAGAGAGAGGGAGGGGAGTAAGATGAGCTCTCTAAACAAAGTCAGTGTGTGCACATGTGTGTGTGTGTGTGTGTGTGTGTGTGTGTGTGTGCGCCCGCACTTGCATGTGTGTTCCTGGCTGTCCTGTCTCTGCCTCCCAAGTAGTGGGATTCAAGACATACACCACCATGCCCAGCTACCAGAGATGAGCTCTTAAAAACTAACTATGGTGTTAAGGTTCAAACCTCTTAAAGAGATTAATAAAAGTAAATCAAAGCAACCACGGTCCCACATGGCATCATTTCAGCATTCAGGAATCAGAGGCAGGAGGATTATGAGATGTTGACAAACCTGGACTTCATAAGATCACCCAGTCACTAAGTAAATAAAGTAAACCAAGACAATCTCTGTAGAGATAAGCAGAAGGCAAAGACAGTAATAAGGAGAGGTGTTGTGGGAAAGGTGTACACTGTGTGAAGATGTATTGTTGTTGTTGCTTTAACAGAACTGAATGGACAATAGCTAGGCAGGAGGTAAAGTTGGGAATTCCAGGTAGAGAAGAGGAAGTAGAATATGAATCTAGGTGCATAAGAGATGCCAAAAGACATGGAAGAAGCAGGATGGGCGGTGTGTGTCAGAAAATAGATTTATAAAAATTTGGGTTAATTTCAGTTATAAGAGCTAGCAGGACACGACTAAACTAAGGCTAAGCTCTCATAATTTGGGCTGGTAAGCTAAAGAAAAGTTTGATTACATATGACACCCAACTTCTGGGCACTATTTCCACATGGGGGCACACAGCTTCCTAGTAACCCAAAGCTTTCGGGCTTTTGATTTACAGAGGCATCACTGCTGTACAGCAAGCACTTGAGCACCTGGCGCACTAAGTAGAAACAGTGAAAACTCAACAAATTCCCAGAGCTCTCTGCTCTCACAGACCCAGAGCAGGATGGAGTCAGCCACCAGCAGCAGGTTTAAGGCTGGTCTCACAAAGTCAGAGAAGCTGCAGGTGTGCAGCAAAGTGGTCCAGACTGAGAAAACCTCCAAACATATATACTATGTTTTAAAATGTGCTTAGTTGCTGAAGAGAGAAAAAATAGGTATAGACAGTCATAGAAAAATAAATAGCTTAAATAGTAAAATAATACAAAAACCCCAAATTAAAGATGAAAAATACACAGGGGTGACCGGGACCGGGTGCTCTCTGCGGAGTCCCAGCGCACTCTGGAGCAGGGGCAGCTGAACTGTGCCCCTGGCCACACCCACAGCTCCTGCTGAGGGAATCTGCAGGGCTCCCTACTACGACCTCGAACTGAGCGAACCAACAACTGCAGGGGTCTCTGAAAGACAGAATCAAACCCTGACCAGAGAGGTGACAGGTGACACACAAACCCAAGTGCCACAACTGACCAGGACCCATCTAATCGTGAACCACTGAAGCCATGGGCAAACGTCAGTGCAAGAAATTACATAATAATACAAAGGACAACATGGTAA